>PVLC010026362.1:9437-22869 GCA_004027655.1 Graphiurus murinus | reverse complement strand
GGCGCACGCTTGTAATCCCAGCATTCGGGAGGCTGAGACCGGAGGATCCGGGTTCGCGGCCAGCCTCAGCTACCTAGTGAGGCACTCCGCAACTTAGTGAGACTCGGTTTCAAAATAAAGAATAAAAAATAGGGCTGGGGGTATAGCTCGGAGGTAGAACGCCCCTGAGTTCAATCCCCAGTACCGCAAAAAAAAAAAATAGGGTCTCACTAAGTTGTGGAGGGCCTCACTAAGTAGCTGAGGCTGGCTGCGAACCCAGATCCTCCGGTCTCAGCCTCCCAAGTACTGGGATTACAAGTGTGCGTGCGCCACCATGCCCAGCTTCAGCCCTATTTTTTATTCTTTCTTTCTTTCTTTCTTTCTTTATTTATTTATTTATTTATTTTTGCAGTACTGGGGATTGAACTCAGGGGCATTCTACCTCCGAGCTATACCCCCAGCCCTATTTTTTTTTATTCTTTATTTTTGAAACTGAGTCTCACTAAGTTGTGGAGGGCCTCACTAGGTAGCTGAGACTGGCCGCAAACCCGGATCCTCCGGTCTCAGCCTCCCGAATGCTGGGATTACAAGTGTGCGCCACCACGCCCGGCTCTATTTTTTTATTCTTAATTTTGAAACTGAGTCTCATTAAGTTGTGGAGTGCCTCACTAGGTAGCTGAGGCTGCCCTCGAACCTGGATCCTCCTATCTCAACCTCCCGAATGCTGGGATTACAAGCGTGTGCCACCACGCCCGGCTATTTTGTATTCTTTATTTTGAAACAGGATCTCACTAAGGTGCTGAGGCTGGCCTCAAACCTGCGATCCTCCTCTCTCAGCCTCCCAAATACTGGGATTACAGGCATGCACCACCACACCTATCATCATCCATTCTCTTCTGATGCTAAAACACATTACCATAAACTTGGTTGTTTGAAGCAACAGAAATTTATTCTCTCACAGTTTTGGAGAACATCATTTCTTGGGTGCTTCTCCCTTGCTTCTGGAGGCTCCTGGAGTTGCATAGCTCCAAGCTCTACCTCTGTGGACATGTGACTCTTCTGTCTCCTCTCCTCTGATGAAAACACTGGTTATTCAACCTAGGGCTCAGCCTCATTCAGGGCTCTGCTCCAATGGTACCTCCCATGAGAAACCTCGCTCACCACTCTGTCATTACATAGCTATTTGCCGATTCACCTGCTGTCTCCTTGTCTGCAGAGTGAGCTGTAAGAGCGCAAGGGCTTGTTTTATTCACTGCTGGATCCTTGACCCATAGAATTCACCTTCCCATGAATAAATGAATGAACAAACAAAGTTTATCCTTCCCAAAACTGATCTGGGAGGAACCTGTATTTAGAAAATAGCCCTGCAACCCAGCCTCTTAAACGCTGTGCCAAGCTGGCTCTTGTAATCCCTGCTCTGCCACTTCCACAGTAGGTGGCCTTGGAAAATCCGCTCTGTGTTTCTGTTTCCTCACCCATAAAATGGGGCTATTAAGAGTCCCCTACACGGTACTGGTGGTGAAGGTGAAGTATGTCAATGTGTGTTGAGCATTTATTTATTTCTTTCATGGTACTGGGAATAGAATCCAGAGGCATTCTGCCTTCAAGCTATACCCCCAGCCTGATTTTATTTCTTATTTGGAAACAAGGTCTCACTAGGTTGATGAGTCTCACTACTTGTTAAGGCTGTCCTTGAACCTCCAATCCTCCTGTCTCAGCTTCCCAAGTGCTGGGATTACAAGTGTGTGCCACCATGCCCAGCTTGTGTTGAGCATTTAGAATCTCACCTGCTGAGCAGAGCAGTGCCCATACCTGTAATCTCAGTACTTGGGAGGCAGGCGGGGGGATTTAAAGTTTGAGGCCAACCTCAGCAATTTAGTGAGACCCTGTTTTAAAACAAAAATAAAAAGGGCTGAGAGAAGCTGGGCACGTTTATAATCCTAGTACTTGGGAGGCTGAGACAGGAGGATTGCAGGTTCACAGCCTGCCGCAGCAATTTAGCTAGGACCTCAGCAATTTAGCGACACCCTGTTTCAAAATAAAATAGCTCAGAGGTAGAGTGCTTCTGGGTTCAATCCCCAGTACCACAAAAAGGGGACTGGGGGTGTAGCTAGAATGCCCCTGAGTTCAATCCCCAGCCCCCCCAACACACACACACACACACACACAGAATCAATCTCGCCTGGCAAATCTCTGTAAGGGAACCTGGTTATTTCTTTCGCAGGGGGCTCTGCCCTTCGATGATGACAACCTCCGCCAGCTTCTGGAGAAGGTGAAACGGGGTGTCTTCCACATGCCTCACTTCATTCCTCCAGACTGCCAGAGCCTCCTGAGAGGGATGATCGAAGTGGAGCCCGAAAAACGGCTTAGTGTGAGTTCGGGGGACCGGCAGAGGAGCACAGTGGGGGATGAGACAGTCCCTTGGGGAGACTGGAGAAGGGTTTCCAGGACCTGCCTGTCAGTCCTTAGAGTGAGATTCGCAGCCCGAAGGCTAACAAAACCTGCGGCTCCCAACCGGGGAAAATTGGCACGAGACTCAACCTGGGACCCCCAGGGAGCGAGAGGGCACATGCGCGGACTGGCTTACCCGAGGGGCCTGAGAACAGAGTGGGATGACATTGCGCATGCGGGAAAAACCATAGGCGTAGTAGGGCCTCAGAAGCATGGTGCGATTCTCGCAGTGGACGCTAGGGGGAGACGTGCTATGCCATCCTGCCCCTGGTTTGTATCCCAGTGGTTGGGACCTCCCAGAGCCACCCCAATCAATTTTAATTGCGTGCCACTGTGTGCATACGACCTCACTTTTTCTTCTCTACGACCCCCCCTCCCCCACAGCTGGAGCAAATTCAGAAACATCCTTGGTACCTGTGAGTAAGGGGGAATTGGATACTTGGGTCCCTGGGGGAAGAAAGGGTAGGGACCACAGCAGAGGAGGCTGGGAGATGGGATACCTGGGCTTAAGAATGGTGAGGTAGGGACGAGGATATCTGGGTCTTGGGGGAGGAGGACACAGCTTAGAGAAGGGGAAGGGGGAAAAGAGCCTAGGAGTCCAGGACGCCTGGGTCAAAGGGAGGAGGGCCTGGGGACCTAGATTCTTGGGATCCTAAAAGAGGAGCAGGCTGGGGCCCGAGATCCTGAATCTAGGATGAAGAAGGCTTCATTATGAATTCTGGTTTTCCGATGACGTTTCTCAACCTCTCCAGGGGGGGGAAACACGAGCCTGACCCATGCTTGGAGCCAGCCCCAGGCCGCAGGGTAGCTATGCGGAGCCTGCCTTCCAACGGAGAGCTGGACCCCGACGTCCTGGAGAGCATGGCGTCTCTGGGCTGCTTCAGGGACCGCGAGCGGCTACACCGCGAGCTGCGCAGCGAAGAGTAAGACCTGCAAGACCCTTTCCCGCAAGCACCTGGTCCAGGTGGAGCGAGCTCCTGCAGCTCCCCTGACAGCCGACAGGAGGCGCGTGGTGCGGGAGACCAGTAGAGGGGGCGTGGCTTACAGTTCCCTAGTGTGAGCAGAGTGACCAGCCTGGGAAAGTATTAATAGATGATGAATGAGCCAGGCATGGTGGCGTACGCTTGTAATCCCAGCATTCGGGAGGGTGAGAGCGGAGGGTCCGGGTTCGCGGCCAGCCTCAGCTACCTGGTGAGGCACTCCACAATTTAGTGAGACCCGGTTTCAAAATAAAGAATAAAAAATAGGGCTGGGGGTATAGCTCCGGAGGCGGTAGAACGCCCCTGAGTTCAATCCCTAGTACCGCAAAAAAAAAAAGATGAATGGAACAGGCTTAGCTGGTGCCTTCTTTATGTAGTACTTAGAAGTACTTAGTACAAGCCGGGCGTGGTGGCGCATGCTTGTAATCCCAGCATTTGGCAGGCTGAGACCGGAGGATCCGGGTTCACAGCCAGCCTCAGCTACCTAGTGAGGCACTCTGCAACTTAGTGAGACCCGGTTTCAAAATAAAGAATAAAAAATAGGGCTGGGGGTATGGCTCAGAGGTAGAATGCCCCTGAGTTCAATCCCCAGTACCACAATAAAATAAATAAAATAAAATAAAAGTACTTAGTGAGTGCCCAAGTGTTAAGCTGTATTATTATTGTTGAGTAAAACCAAGCTTCAAGCAGGGAGCAGTGGCACATGCTTGTAATTCCAGTACTTGGGAGGCAGAGACAGGAGGATCTCAGGTTCAAAGCCAGCCTCAGCTACTTAGTGAGGCACTCTGCAACTTAGTGAGACCCTGTTTCAAAATAAAGAATAAAAAATATGGCTGGGGGTGTAGCTCAAAGGTAGAATGCCCCTGAGTTCAATCCCCAGTACCACAAAAAAAAAAAAAAAAAAAAAAAAAAAAAAAAAAAAAAAAAAAAAAAAAAAAAAAAAAAAAAAAAAAAATTAAGAAAGAAAGAATAAAAAATAGGGCTGGGTA
The DNA here is from genome assembly GCA_004027655.1 of Graphiurus murinus. Classification (NCBI taxonomy): domain Eukaryota; kingdom Metazoa; phylum Chordata; class Mammalia; order Rodentia; family Gliridae; genus Graphiurus; species Graphiurus murinus. Next base: position 18,470 of record PVLC010026362.1, on the reverse strand, counting down.
TGTAGCTTGGAGGTAGAATGTGCCTGAGTTCAATCTCCAGTATTGCAAAAAAACCAAAATAGAAGCTTCAATGTATACTGAACCATGGCAAACCAAATGTAAGTATTTTCCTAAAGGCAGGCATGGTGGCACACGCTTGTAATCCCAGTACTTGGGAGGCTGAGACAGGAGGATTGCAGGTTCAAAGCCAGCCTCAGCAATTTAGTGAGACTATTAGCAACTTAGTGAGACCCTGTTTCCAAATAATAAGATAAAATTAAAAAGGGACTGGGGATGTAACTCGGAGGAAGAATGTCCCTGAGTTCAATCACCAGTGCCACACACACAAAATAAAGTATTTTCCCAGAAAATTGATATTAGAGGCAGAGACTCTGGATGGGACTGAGCCCCAAAAAGCCACAGCAAGCTGGGAGTGATGATGTGCAATCCCAGTACTTGAGAGTCTGAGACAGAAGGATCAAAGGTTTAAGACTAGCCTCAGCAGCTTAGCAAGGCCCTCAGCAACTTAGACCCTGTTAAAATAGAAAGGGCTAGAGGTGTAGCTTGGAGATAGAACTATAGCAGCTGAGACCTCCTCCTGGCACTAATTTCTGACCTTAGTCCTCTCTAACCTCCTTTCCTTCCCCCTATCTTAGGGAGAACCAAGAAAAGATGATATATTACTTGCTTTTGGATCGGAAGGAGCGGTATCCTAGCTGTGAAGACCAGGACCTGCCTCCCCGGAATGATGTTGGTGAGAAGCCCAGACCCCAGTATTCCCAGGGAGCAGCAGGTGCTATAGATCCTGCACTTCTGGATTTAGACAGCTGGATGTTTATCAGAATCCTTCTCTGCCCTAGGCCTTAGTTTTCCTGTCTGTGCAGTTTGTAAGACAGTTGTGTAAGTGTTGTGTGTGGATGGGCAAATCCATCTACTGATTGAGTTAAAACTCTTGGCCCTCAGACCCACCAAGGAAGCGTGTGGATTCCCCCATGCTGAGCCGGCACGGGAAGCGGAGGCCAGAGCGCAAGTCCATGGAGGTTCTGAGCATCACCGATGCTGGGGGTGGTGGCTCCCCTGTGCCCACCCGACGGGCCTTGGAAATGGCCCAGCACAGCCAGAGGTGGGAACACCTATATCTTCCAGGAGAACCCTGGGTCCCTGGGTGTGGAAGGAGTATAAAATCTAGCCCCCACTCCACTTCAGATGGGCTATGTGCCAGGGACAAACCATCTCCCCTCTTTGGGCCTAATTTCCTCATTTGACAGTCCTGTGAAAGTGAGAGGATGTCTGGGCCTTTTGCAACCCTCTCAGCTTTAAAGAAAAAAATTTTTTTTTTTTTTTTTAAATCTATTCTGGAAACAGATCCCGAAGCGTCAGCGGAGCCTCCACTGGTCTGTCCTCTAGCCCTCTAAGCAGCCCAAGGGTAAGGCCCGGTCCCCAGAGAATTAAGAGGGGTTTGGGGTGAGGTTACAAAGCAGCAAGATTGAGCAGCAGCAACTATAATTCCCATGAGACCGCCTTGTCCCTGAAGGCCAAAGACCCAAGACTTTTATGAAAGTTCATCTTTGGCCATTTTCACCTCCTAAGATTTGGGTTTTCAGTGCATCTGAAGGGCTCACTTATTCATTTAGCAGAAGTAAACTGGATGCATGCTGAATCCCAAGCTCTGCTAGGGCTTGGGGTTACAGTCAGGGCTCCCTAAGCTCTGGGGAGGGGACTGAGCGGGCTACAAGTCCCAGTGTGCATCTGGGCTGGCCCCCTCAGGTGTGCATGAGCAGCTCTTGAGAAGCCTCCTAGAAATTGTAGTCCCTCTTCATCACCCCCTGCCCTCTTTCGCAGAGTCCAGTCTTTTCCTTCTCGCCAGAGCCTGGGACTGGAGACGAGGCTCGAGGAGGAGGCTCCCCGACTTCCAAAACTCAGACTCTGCCTTCTCGGGGTCCCAGGGGTGGGGGTGCTGGGGAGCAGCCCCCACCCCCTAGTGCCCGCTCCACACCTCTACCTGGACCTCCAGGCTCCCCTCGCTCCTCTGGGGGCACCCCCTTGCACTCACCCCTGCACACACCCCGAGCCAGCCCCACAGGGACCCCGGGAACGACGCCGCCCCCCAGCCCAGGCGGTGGCGTTGGGGGAGCTGCCTGGAGGAGTCGTCTCAACTCCATCCGAAACAGCTTCCTGGGCTCCCCTCGCTTCCACCGGCGCAAGATGCAGGGTAAGGGTCTCTGGAGGTGCTGACTGCTGAGTCCTAATGTGGGAGGCCATTGAGGGTTCCAACAGCTAGTCCCCAGGGAGACCCTCCCCCCCACCTTATCTCCAGGTAGGAAGAAAGCCCATTTCCCACATTCAAAGAGAAGCTTGGATTACCAGCAAGGGGTGCCCGTGTTGGAGAAAGAGTATGCCACCTTGGGATGGTGGCGCACAACTGTAATCCCAGTACTTGGGAGGCTAAGACAAGAGGATCGTGGGTTCAAGGCCAGCCTCAGCAATTTAGTGAGACCCTGTTTCCAAATAAAATAAAAAGAGCCAGGCATGGTGGCACATAATTATAATCCCAGTACTTGGGAGGCTGAGACTGGAAGATAGCAGGTTCGTGGCCAGCCTCAGCTACTTAGTGAGACTCTCTGCAACTTAGTGAGACCCTGTTTTCAAATAAAGAATTAAAAATAGGTCTGAGGGTGTAGCCCGGAGGTAAAGGCCCCCTGGGTTCCATCCCCAGTACCACACACAAAAAAGAGGCCAACCTCCACTCTGGAGGAGAAGCCCACCTGGGGGGACACGCCCCTTTGTGCTCTAGATCACCTCCCCATTGGTCCATGGTTTGGAAGCCCCACCCAGGGGTTGTGGCCTAACTTGGGAAGCCTTCCTGGAAGAAGCAGGCAGGATACCGTTGGGGGTTTAGAGGCTGGGGGAGGAATAGGCATCCTTGGGGTCTGGAACCGCCTGGAAGCAGACGTCTGCTGGTAACAGATGATGAACAATTGTAGACCATGTTCTCTCCCCTTCCAGTCCCCACCGCTGAGGAGATGTCCAGTTTGACGCCAGAGTCTTCCCCAGAGTAAGTGGAACTGGGAAGGAAAGAGTGGGATGGAGAGAATTCCTCCCTTGGCGCCCTCCTCCCACTCTCTCCTCCCACGCAGGCTGGCCAAACGCTCCTGGTTCGGGAACTTCATCTCCTTGGACAAAGAAGAACAAATATTCCTCGTGCTAAAGGACAAACCTCTCAGCAGCATCAAAGCGGACATTGTTCATGCCTTCCTATCGGTGAGCAGCCTGGGTTCCTGTCACCTTGGCTGCCAGAGCTTCAGATCCCAGGGGCTCAAGACCCTGGCAGTGGCCTGCCTTCTTCTGGGACTCATGGGCTTTGTGGTTTTCCAGCCAGAGTTGGGTTTGGTCAGTGTGGAGCAAGGGGACAGGAAGGATTATTGGACTCAGAGACCTGGAGATGGTGACCCAGGATCCCAAGTGATAATTTCCCACATATCAGTGGAGAATGAGTCTGAGATGGCAAAAGAAGCTACTCTTCCCAGCAGATTTTAGGGCTGCCTGCTGCTGGCCCTGTAGGTCTATGGGGCTAATGATATTAAGAATTTCTGAGCCAGGCACGGTGGCGCACACTTATAATCCCAGTACTTGGGAGGCTGAGACTGGAGGAGCCGGGTTTGCAGCCAGCCTCAGCTACTTAGTGAGACCCTGTTTCAAAATAAAGAACAAAAAATAGGGCTGAGGGTATAGCTCAGAGGTAGGTAGAATGCCCCTGAGTTCCATCCCCCAGTACCACAAAACAAAAAACAAAAGACAAAAAACAGAATGACTTTCTGAGCCGGGCATGGTAATTCATGCTTGTAATCCCAGTACTTGGAAGTCTGAGACAGGAGGATTGCAGGTTCAAAGCCAGCCTCAGCAACTTAGCAAGACCCTGTTTCCAAATAAGAAATTTTAAAAATCAGGCTGGGGATATAACTTGGATAGAATGCCTCTGGGTTCAATCCCCAGTACCACAAATAAATAAATAAATAAATAAATAAATTTATTTCTGAAGCTGGGGGTGGTGATGCACACCTATAATCCCAGAACTTAGGAAGCTGATACAGGAGAATTGTAGTTTTGAGGCTAGCCTTAGCAACTTAGTGAGACTCTCAGCAACCTAGCAAGACCCTTTTTCAAAATAAAAAGGACTGGGGTGTAATCTAGAGATAGAATGCCCCTGGGTTCAATCCCAGGATCCGCTCCTCCCCCCCCCCCCAAAAGAGTTTCTGAGACCTGTGGAGGGAGGGAGACATGGGTTTCATGTGGTCCTGGGTCCTGAGGCAATGGCATAGATATCAGAGCCCTCATGAAGTTGGGATTCAGTTATTCAGCCACTCCTCTGAAAACCATGTTTATTGTAGGGCACAGGAAACCACAAGCCCCAGCAGGCAGTGGGGCCTCCCAAGACCTTTTCTGTTAGTCTTTCCTCCAGCAGCTGACGGGATGTGTTGTTCCTTCAGCAAAGCCAGTCATCCATTCCCTAGACTCACCCCCTCCTGTGTCCCCAATTTTCAGATCCCCAGCCTGAGTCACAGTGTGCTGTCACAGACCAGCTTTAGGGCTGAGTACAAGGCCAGCGGCGGCCCCTCCGTCTTCCAGAAGCCTGTCCGCTTCCAGGTGGACATCAGCTCCTCTGAGGGTCCAGAGCCCTCCCCACGACGGGATGGTAGCAGTGGAGGTGGCATCTATTCTGTCACCTTCACCCTCATTTCCGGTGAGTCTTTCTCTACCAGATTGCTGCCAACCCAGTGTTTGGGATGTTCGAGACCCCCGAGATAGGCAGCATAGTGGCCCACAGAGGCAGTAGGAGGGAGACAGAGATGGCATGCAGCAGGTACTGGCTCCTGAGCCTCTTTTTATTTATTTACTTATTATTTATTTATTTACTTACTTTTATTTTTGTGGTACTGGGGATGGAATCCAGGGGCATTCTACCTCTGAGCTGCACCCCCAGCCCCATTTTATTCTTTATTTTGAAACAGGGTCTCACTAAGTTGTGGAGGGCCTCACTATGTTGCTGAGGCTGGCCACAAACCTATGATCCTCCTGTCTCAACCTCCCAAGTACTGGGATTACAAGTGTGCATCACCACAACCAGCTATTTATGATCCCCTTTCTCACACAGACCATAAGTCCTTTTCTTCCCCATTCTCCCTGTGGGGTATTTACAATGTAAATAATGAACACATTGTTTTGTGGCAGATTCCAGAAATACTTCCTCTGAGGTGTCAGTAACCACCCATTTTACAGAGTAGAAAACTGAGTACTGGAGAGGTTAAGTGGACTTGACCGCGGTCACATGGTATGGGAGAGCTGAGCCCCAACCTAGACCTCCTGAGTTCATGGGACACAGCAGAGCTCTTCTTGCTACTTTTAAGATTTTAGATAAGAGCCAAGTGTGGTGGTGCACACTTGTATTCCCAGTATGTGGGAGGCTGAGACAGAAGGATTGCAAGTTCAAAACCAGCCTCAGCAACTTAGTGAGACTCGCAGTAACTTGGCGAGATCCTGTTTCCATATAAAAAATAAAATAGGTCTGGGGGATGGGTGTAACTTGGAGGGAGAGTACCCTGGGTTCAATCCCCAATACCACACACAAAAAAATAAAAAGATTCTAGCTGGGCGTGGTGGCTCATACTTGTAATTCCAGGCTGAGACCAGAGGATCCGGGTTTGCGGCCAGCCTCAGCTACCTAGTGAGGCACTCCGCAAATTAGTGAGACCCTGTTTCAAAATAAAGAATAAAAAATAGGGCTGGGGGTGTAGCTCAGAGGTAGAATGCCCTGAGTTCAATCCCCAGTACCAAAAAAAAAAAAAAAAGATTCTAGATCAGAGGGTCAAAGACAAAACATGCTGTCCTCCACTGTCAGCCCCCACTCAGAGCAGGCATCACTAGTCAATCACAGCACTTCTTCCTGCCAAGGTCAACTGCAGCCTCAGGAACTTTAATTCTAGGCAGCCATGATTAATCAATACTTGGCAGCCGAGATGAAAACCACAGAAAAGCCTTGCATTCAACTCTACTTGGTTCCTGAGTCCCCACAGCAGGTTTGGATATCCAGAATCTCTGTTTGCTTCCCTTGTCATCAACTTTTTTTTTTTTTTTTTTTGGTACTGGGATTGAACCCAGGGGGATTCTACCTCTGAGCTACCACTCCCTCCTTTTTTTTTTTTTTTGGTTGTTGTTGTTGTTGCTGTACTGGAGCTATACTCCAGCCCTTTTTATTTTATTTTATTTTTTTAAACAGGGTCTCACTAGGTGGCTGAGAGTCTTCCTAAGTTGCTGAGGCTTTCCTCAAACCTGAGATCTTCCTGTCTCAGCCTCCCAAATACTAGGATTATAGGTGTGCCACCACTCCTGGCTGGCTTACTTCCATCCCTTTCTTTTTTTTTTTTTTGCAGTACTGGGGATTGAACTCAGGGGTATTATACCTCTGAACTATACCCCCAGTCCTATTTTTTATTATTTATTTTGAAACAGGGTCTCACTAAGTTGCGAAGTGCCTCACTAAGTAGCTGAGGCTGGCCTCGAACCCGGATCCTCCGGTCTCAGCCTACCTATCTAATCTTGGGATTACAAGCATGAGCCACCACACCTGGCTATTTTTTTTTTTTTTCTTTTGCAGTACTGGGATTGAACCCAGGGGCATTCTACCTCCAAGGTATACCCCAGCCCTATTTTCTATTCTTTATTTTGAAACAGGGTCTCACTAAGTTGTGGAGGGTCTCACTAAGTAGCTGAGGCTGGCTGCAAACTCAGATCCTCCAGTCTCAGCCTCCCAAGTACTGGGATTACAAGCATATGCCACCACACCCAGCCCCTAGCCCTATTTTTTATACTTTATTTTGAAACACAGTCTCACTAAGTTGCAGAGAGCCTCACTAAGTAGCTGAGGCTAGCCTCGAACCTGTCATCTTCCTAAGTCAACCTCCTAAGTACTGGGATTTTCACCATGCTTGGCTCCACCCTGTTTCAAAATATAAGAATAGACCGGGCATGGTGCATGGTAGCACATGCTTGTAATCCCAGCATTTGGGAGGCTGAGACCGGAGGATCCGGGTTCGAGGCCAGCCTTAGCTACCTAGTGAGGCACTCCGCAACTTAGTGAGACCCTGTTTCAAAATAAAGAACAAAAAATAGGGCTGGGGGTATAGCTTGGAGGTAGAATGCCCCTGAGTTCAATCCCCAGTACTGCAAAAATAAATAAATAAATAAATAAATAAATAAATAAATAAATAAATAAATAAATAAAAAAAATATAAGAATAAAAAAATAGGGCTGGAATGTAGCTTGGAGATAGGATGCCCCTGGGTTCAACCCCTGTTACCACAAAAAAAGAAAAGAAAAGAAAAGAAGGGGGGGTGTCTTACTAAGTTACTGAGGACCCCACTAAGTTGTAGGGACTGGCCTCGAACCTGCAATTCTCCTGTCTTAGCCTCCCAAGCCCTGGGATTATAGGTGTGCAGCACTTGTCACAGATCTTCATGGCACAGCCAGGAGATGAGCTGATTCTAGGGGTTTCTAGATCAAGCTATAATGGAACACTTGGGTTTTCCATAACCAAAACAATTAGGGTGCTGGGCATGGTGGCACACACCTGTAATCCGAGCATTTTGGAGGCTGAGACAGGAGGATCACAGATTCAAGACTATCCTCAGCAGTTAAAAAAGACCTTGTTTCAAACAAAAATTAAAAATGGGATTGGGGTATAGCTTAGAGGTAGAATACCCCTGAGTTCAATTCTCAATACAAAAAGAAGAAGAGGAGGAGGGGGAGGACGAGAAGGAGAATTGGGGCTCTTTTATTTTATTTATTAAGACTAATATGCAGCCGAGTGTAGTGGCACACCCTGTAATCCCAGTACTTGGGAGGCTGAGACTGGAGGATCCAGGTTCGTGGCCAGCCTCAGCTACTTAGTGAGGCCCTCTACAACTTAGTGAGAGCCTGTTTCCAAATAAAGAATGAAAAATAGGGCTGGGGGTGTAGCTCAGAGGTAGAATGCCCCTGAGTTCAATCCCCGGTACCACACACACACACACACACACACACACACACACACACACACACAAAAGACTAATATTCAAGCCCTGCATGGTGGGTGCCCACTTGTAATCCCAGTACTTGGGAGGCTGAGACAGGAGGATTGCAAGATCTTGGCCAGCCTCAGCTACTTAGTGAGGCCCTCCACAAATTAGTGAGACCCTGTTTCAAAATACAGAATAGAAAAAATAGGCCGGAGCCGGGCGTGGGGGCACACACTTGTAATCCCAGCATTTGGGAGGCTGAGACTGGAGGATCCAGGTTCGCGGCCAGCCTCAGCTACTTAGTAAGGCCCTCCACAATTTAGTGAGACCCTGTTTCAAAATAAAGAATAAAAAATAGGGCTGGGGGTGTAGCTCAAAGGTAGCACGCCCCTGAGTTCAATCCCCAGTACCGCAAAAAAAAGAAAGAAAGAAAAAATAGGCCGGGCATGGTGGCACACGCTTGTAATCCCAGCATTTGGGAGGCTGAGACTGGAGGATCCAGGTTCGAGACCAGCCTCAGCTGCTTAGTGAGGCCCTCCGCAACGTAATGAGACCCTGTTTCTAAACAAAGAATTAAAAAAATAGGGCTGGGGCTGTATCTTGGAAGTAGAATGCCCCCAGGTTGCATCTCCAGTACTGCAAAAAAAAAAAAAAAAAGAAAAAAAAAGAAAAAAAAAATAAGCCGGATGTGGTGGCACACACTTGTAATCCCAGCATTTGGGAGGCTGAGACCGGAGGATCCGGGTTCGCGGCCAGCCTCAGCTGCTTAGTGAGGCACTCCGCAACTTATTGAGACCCTGTTTCAAAATAAAGAATAAAAAATAGGGCTGGGGGTGTAGCCTAGAGGTAGAATGCCCCTGAGTTCAATCCCCAGTACCGCAAAAAAAAAAAAGAAAGAAAGAAAAGATAGGTCTGGGGGTGTAGCTCAGAGGTAGAATGCCCTGGGTTGAATCTCCAGTAACACACATACACACACACACACACACACACACACACACACACA
>PVLC010026361.1:0-22769 GCA_004027655.1 Graphiurus murinus | reverse complement strand
AAGTTGTACAATGTTAGAAGAATAAACTATATATCTATAAGAAAATGCTGTAAGCAATCACATAGGGATTAGATGAAAAGTAGTATTAGATTAAAGCTGATATCAACTTGAGCTTTTACTACATGTCTCATGGGGAAACTGATGTTTAGAGAAGCTAAAATAAGAGACATACAGTTATGGACTAATTATCTAAAAAAAAGAATTCCTTATGTGACATGTAAAACCAGAAATCTAACCCAGATCTTTTTTTTTTTTTTTTAAGTACTGGGGATTGAACCCAAAAGCATTCTACCTCTGAGATATACCCCAACCCTTTTTTGTGTTTTATTTGAGACAGGGTCTGTCTCCCTAAGTTGCTGAAACTCTCACTAAACAGTTGGTACCCAAATTCCTCCTTCTCAGGGTGTAGATAGAAACATAATTTGTTGGAAAGGGATATTTTTAAAAGGAGCATTTCACATTAATTCCATATATAAGAAATCAATTAAAAATGAGCTTTTTCCAGATGGGAACAGTAAACTTTTTACAGATTAAGATTGCAATGATCAAGAACTTGTGTTACACTATTCACAAAAATAGGATTCTTTGAGTTTTAGAAGTTGGATGGGCTTTAGAAATATCTCAGCTTTTATTTCATGTCACCCTTTGCTGCAGGAAATTCTAATCATTAAAAACATGTTGAGCCAAAATCTGTTTTTCTTTCACTTCAGTCGTTTGGCCCTGGGTCTCTTCTTGGTGGCTATAATGAGGAATATAATTCTTCTTCCAAATGACAGGGCATCACATATTTAAGATCATCACATTTTCCTACTCCTAACTACCATGAACTTGTACTTGACTAAAACCTTCCTTTAACACATTATGCCTTATGTCACTGCACAACCATCTCTTACATATTATTGACTTTTGCATTCAAGAGTTAGATTTTATGGTCTGGTGTGGCATTGCATGCCTGTAAATCCCAGTACTTGGGAGGCTGAGACATGGTATCACAATAAGTTTGGCTCTCATGAGAGCCTCATAGTAGAAGACATCACAGTGGCAAGAGTATGTGTGAGAGTTTGTTATAATTAGATATAGAATGGTTCCCTTGAAGAGCTTATAAATTGGTGTTTGGAGTTGATGCAATTTAATCATTAGGGTTTTAATCCCAGAAGTAGATAAAACCATTGTAATGGATTTATCTGGGTGGTGGCCTAACCCAGAAACGTGTGTTTCAGTTTAGTTCAAAATATTTTCTAATTTTCTTTTTATTTCTTTTTTGTTTATTGACTATTCAGAAACATGTTGTTTAATTTCAAACGGGGCACTTATCAAATTTGTTTCTGTTCTTAATTTCTAACTTAATTCCACCACAGTCACAAAACATACTCTTTTGTTTGATTTCTACATGATAGTTTTCAAATTTAATGAAACTTGTTAATTGATAATGTTCAAGTCTTATACATCCTTGATACTTTTTCAAAGATTTATAAATCAAATATTAAGAACATTGTATTGGCTGGGTGCGGTGACACATACCTATAATCCCAGTAGTTCAGTGGCTGAGACAGGGAGAACTTCGGGTTCAAGACCTCAGCAACTTACTAAGACCATTAGCAGCTTAGTGAACCCTGTTTCAAAATTAGAGGTAAAAAGAATTGGTGGTGTAGCTTGGAGGTAAAATGCTCCTGATTTCAATTGACAGTGTAAAAAAATAGTACATTGTTGTCTTCAATTATCACTGTAGAATTGTGTATTTTTAGCCTACAGCTCCATAAAAATTGCTTTAGTGTTTTAGAGCTCTGTTTTTAATGTGCATATATATTCATTTATTTTTATACGTTTGTTAGTGCATTATAATCTCACAGCATAATGTAGTTTATAGTAATAATGACATACATATTGAGATTGATTGGTATGCTCACATATATACAGAATTTCAGTGGAAGTGTTTCATTAATTTCCCTCTCTCTCCCCTCCCTCTCCAAAACCACTTCCCTCACTCCACTGGAGTTCCTCCTTCATTACCTGAAGTCCCTCTTATATTCCAGTTACCCCCTAGCTTCCACATGTGAGAGAAAACATATGACCCTTCACTTTCTGTGATGGGCCGATCTCACTCAGCATAATGTTCTCCAGACACATCCATTTTCCTATGAATGACATAATTTTATTCTTCTTTATTGCTGAGTAGAATTCGATTGTGTGTATATCCCATTCATCTCATGGACATATGGATTGGTTCCATGATTTGGCTATTATGAATTAGGCTGCTATAAACATGGATATGCATATTATTACTATAATATTCTGATTTCAGTCTTTTACAAAGATATCTAGGTGTGGTATAGTTGGATCATATGGTGTGTCTGTTTTCTGAGGAGTCTTTACACTGATTGCTATAGTGGCTGCACTAATACAGTGTATAAGAATTCCTATTTCCCTACATCCTTGCCAGCATTTATTGTTGTTTGACTTATTGATGATTGCCATTAGAAATGAGGTTAGAAAGAATCTCAGTATAGTTTTAGTTTGCATCTGCCTGATTGCTAATGATGTTGAACAGTTTTTTATGTATTGATTGGCTGTTTGTATTTCTTCTTTTGTGAAGTGCCTATTTAGTTCACTTGCCCATTTCTTGATTAGGTCACTAGTTTTTTTTTTAGTGTTAAATCTTTTAAGTACTTTGTACATTCTAAATATTAGTCCTCTATTAGAGGATTAGCAAATTAGCTGGCAAAGAACTTCTCCCATTTTGTAGGCTCTCTCTTTCAACTCTTGATGGTTTCTTTTGATGAGCGGAAACACTTTAGTGCCATCCCATTTGCTAATTCTTACTTTAATTTCCTGAGCTTTGGGGGTCTTATTGAGGAAGTTTCTAGCTATACCTATTTGTTGGAGTATTAAACATATGCCTTCCTCTAGTAATTTCAAAGTCTTTGGTCTAATTTCTAAATCTTTGCTCCATCTTGAGTTGACTCTTGTGCTGGGTGAGAGGAAAGGATTTAATTCTATCTCGCTACAAATGGATAATCAGTTTTCCCAACACTATTTGTTGAAAAGGCTGTCTTCGCCAGGTGTGGTGGCACATGCTTGTAGTCCCAGTCCTTGGGAGGCTGAGATAGGAGGGTCACCAATTTACAACCAGCCTCAAATACTTAGTGAGACCCTCTGCAACATAGTGAAACCTGTTTCAAAATAAATAATAAAAAATAGGGCTGGAGTGTAGCTTGGAGGTAGAGTGTCCCTGGGTTCAATCTTCAGTATAAAAAAAATAAAATAAAAATAAAAGGTTGTCTTTTCAAAAACTTATGTGTTTAGCACCTTTGCTAAAAATAAATTGGCTATGCATATAATGGATTGTTTTCTGTAGCTTCTAAGTTTTTACATTGGTCTATAGTCTTTTTTTACCAATACCATGCTGTTTTTATAGCTATAGCTCTGTAGTACAATTTGAAGCAAGGAACTGTGATACTTCCTGAAAGATTTTTATTGCTGAAAATTGCTTTGACTATTATAGGTCTTTTCTTTTTCCATATAAAATTCAGGACTGATTTCTCTAGTTCTGAGAAGAATGACAAGGTAATGATTTCATTGACTCTGTAGATCATTTTTAGTAGAATGGCTGCTTTAATATTTGTTCTGCCTATTCGAATACATGAGAGATCTTTCCATCTTCTAAGATCTTCAATTTCTTTCTTTAGTGTTTTCTAGTATTCATTGTTGAGGTCTTTGACCTTCTTGATTAGATTTGTTCCAAGATATTTTATTGTTTTTGAGATTATTGTGAATGAAATTATTTTCTGGGTATCATTTCTAGTGGATTCATGGTTGACATATAGAAAAGCTACTGATTTTTTTAGATTGATTTTTTTTTCTTTTTTTGTGGTACTGGGTATTGAACCCAGGGGCATTCTACCTCCAAGCTATACTCCAGTCCTATTTTTTATTCTTTATTTTGAAACGGGTCTCATTAATTTGTGGAGGGGCTCACTAAATAGCTGAGGCTGGCCGTGAACCCGGATCCTCCAGTCTCAGCCTCCTAAGTACTGGAATTACAAGTGTGCCCCACCACACCTGGCTTTTAGATTTATTTTGTATCCTGCTACTTTACCGAATTTCTTGATCAGCTCTAGAAGGCTCTTGGTTGAGTTTATGGGGCTTCTAAGTATAGGATTATGTCATCTACAAATAAAGATAATTTTAGTTCTTTTACTATTTGTACTCCTTTGATTTTCTTCTCTTAAATTATTATTCTGGCTAGAATATTGAGCACTAATTAAAAAAGAATAGTGATAGAGGGTGTCCTTATCTTTTTCCCAATCTTAAAGAGAATTCTCAAAGGTTTTCCCCATTCAATATGATATTGATTTTGTGTTTATTGTAATATTGACAATAATATTGAGGTAAGTTCATTCTATTCTGATTTTATGTAGCATTTTTAACATGAATTGGTATTGAATTTTGTTAAATGCTTTTTCAGCATCTATTGAGATATTCATGTGATTTTTGTCCTTAGTTCTATTTGTGTGTTGAATTACATGCATCAATTTGCATATGTTGAACTAGCCTTGCCTACCAGAAATGAAATCAACTTGTTCATTCAAGTTGGTGTACAATTGGTATATAATTTTCTTGATATGATTTTGAATGCATATTGACAGTATTTTATTTTTTTGATGTAGTATTTTGTTTAATATTTTTGCATCTATGTTTATCAATTGTCTTTTCTTGAGGGATCTTTATTCAATTTTGACATTTAAGTCATACTAATCTTGTAGAAGGGTTTTGGAAGGTTTTCATCTCTTTCCATTTCATGTAATAATTTGTGAAGTATTGGATTTAGCTCTTCTATGTTATGTAGGATAAATGTTTTTTCCTCTCTAATCTGTATTATTGTGCTATCTATTCTTGTAGCAAAACCACACTATTTTTATTACTGTATATTTTAATATGTCTTAGTATTTAGATGTGGTAAACTTGAGGGCAAGGACTTTGTCTTATTCGTCACTGTATCCTTAGCATCCAGAACAATACCTGGCATATTAAATGCACAATAAATATATTGAGAATGAAAAAAAGATTTTGTAGTATCCATCTGTACCTGGACTTTTCTTTGATAGAAGACTTTTTATTCCTATTTCTATCTCTTTGCTTGATTTTGGTCAATTTGGGTTATTTATATCCCCTTGATTCAATTTAGGCAGTTTGTGTCTAGAAACATGTCAATATCTTCTATGTTTTCAAGTTTTTTTGAGCATACATTTTCAAAATAGTTTCTGATAATCCTCTGGATTCCCCCACTGTCTGTGATGATATCTCATTTTTCATTTCTTATTTTAATAATTTAAGTTGATTCTCTGTCTTTTGGTTAGGTTGGCAAAGAGTTTATTAATCTTCTTGATCTTTTCAGAGAACCCACTTTTTGTTTTGTTGATATTTTTTATTCTCTAGATCATCGATTCCTGCTCTGATTTAAATTATTTCTTGTATTTTAATGGATTTTGAATTGGTTTATTCCTGTGTATTGAGGACCTTGAGGTATGTCATTAGGTTGTTCATTTCATGACTTTCTATTTTTCTTATGTGGAGACTCAGTGCTATCAATTTTACTCTTAAAATCACCTTCAAAGTGTCCCATAGATTTGGTATGTTGTATCCCTATCTTTATTTAATTTTAGGGACCAATCATTCAGGAGGCTGAGACCGGAGGATCCGGCTTCACGGCCAGCCTCAGCTACCTAGTGAGGCCCTCTGCAACTTAGTGAGACCCAGTTTCAAAATAAGGAATAAAAATATAGGGCTGGGGGTATAGCTTGGAGGTAGAATGCCCCTGAGTTCAATCCCCAGTACTGCAAAAAATTGTATCATTTAATCTCTTTATATATTTATATAATTTCTTTTAGTCTTCCTGTTGTGGATTTCTAGTTTCATTCTATTATGATCTGAAAAGAGGCAAATAATTATATTACATTTTTAAATAATTTGTTGGTACTTACTTTAAGGCCCAAAATATGGTCTGTTTTAGAAAGTATTCAATGAGCAGCTGAGAAGAATGAGTATACAGCTATTGTCAGTCAGAATATTCTGTATATGTCTATTAGGTCCATTTGGTTTATACTGTTCTTTAAGTTTGAATAGTCTTTACTTATTTTTTGTCTGTAAGGTTGGTCTAGATGTGTGAGAGCTGTGTGAAATCTCCCAATATTATTATATTGGTTTCTATCTGAGCCCTAATGTCTCAAAGAGTTTGTTTTATAAAAGTGGATACAACCACTTTTGGGGCATAAATGTTTACTATTATTATATATTCTTGATGAATTGTTCCTTTTATTCATAAGAGGTGACCTGCTTTGTCACTTCTGATAAGTTTTGGCTCAAAGTCTATTTTGCTGGATTTGAGTTGCTATTTCTACTCATTTTCACTCTCAAATTGCATGGAATATCTTTTACCATCTTTTCACCTTTAACCTATGAATATCTTTGCCAGTAAGGTGAGTTTCTTGTGAGCAGCATATTATTGGATTATGTTATTTAATCCACATTACCAGTATATGTTTTTATATTGGGGAGTTTAGATCTTTGACATTCAATTTTATAATTGAGAGATGATTTATGTTTCCTGTTATTTTGAGTTATATTTTCTGTTTGATAAACTGTTATTTCTCCTTTACTTTGTTGCCTGTATGGTGGAATTCACCTATTATTTGGTTCTGGTATTCATAACTTTTTTCTTGTGTTTTATTTCTTTAAGTATTTTATCTAGTACTGGCTTGGTAGTCACTATTTTAGTTTCTGCTTATATTGGAAGGTTTTTATTTCTCTGTCAAATTTGAAAGATATATTTTCTTGATATAGCAGTCTTGATTGGAAAGTTTTATTTGTTTGTTTGTTTGTTTTTCAGAGTTTGGAATAAATCATACCAACATACTAATTCCTTCTGGCTTTCATAGTTTTGAGTAAGAAGTCCAGAGAGATTTTTACTGTCTTGCTCCTGAATGTCAGCTGTTGTTTTGCTCTTGATGCATTCAAATTCTTTCTTTGTCCTCTGTGTTAGTCATTTTGATTATTGTGTGAGATTTCTTTTATGATCTTTTCTAATTGGGGTGATGAAAGTCTTCTGTACATGGATGTCCAACTCTTTTTTTGTGTGTGGTGCTGGGGATTGAACATAGGGGCATTCTGCCTCCAACCTACACCCCAACCCTATTTTTTATTCCTTATTTTGAAACGGAGTCTCACTAAGTTGCAGAAAGCCTCACTAAGTAGCTGAGGCTGATTGCCAACCTGGATCCTTTGGTCTCAGCCTCCCAAGTACTGGTATTACAAGCGCATACCACCATGCCGGCTCCAACTCACTTTCTATTTTTGGGTAAGTCTTTGATATTATTTCTCTGAAGAGATTTCCAATTCCCTTGGTTTTGTTTCTAGACCTTCTTCAATGCCTACTCTCCATAGGTGAGTTCGTTTTATACTATGTCATATTTTTTGAATATTGATATTTAATATTGAAATTTCTTGTCATATTTCTTGAATATAGGGAGAAGAATGTGGTTGTTTTTTGTCTTGGTTCTCTGCAATCACTGACTCCATATTTTGCTTCTTCTTTGCTGGAGTTAGTCTCTGAGAGCCAATGGTACAGTTCCTGCACTGACTTACCAAGATGGTACTCCCCTCTGCTCCTAACTCACAAATTAAACTTGTAGAGCTCTTTTCATTCCTCGGCTCTCTGTGCTTTGTCCAAATCTACAGCATTCTGATAGTCTTTCTTCTGTTGCATTCTGACTGCTTTTTTTCTCATGCCAGAAGTCTTTCCTTTGAGTTCTGAGTCTCAATGCAGCCAAAACATGCTGCTTTCTTCTATTCCACCATCTTTGATGCACCATGTATATGTATTTATAATCATTCTTATCTTACTAATAAACAGATCCTTTTAACATTATGCAGTATTTTTGAGCTCTACAAATATTTCTAAATTTTAAATCTATCTCTTTATATTAAAATACAGATACTTCCATTCATTTACCACTTACATGGTATAAATTTTCCATTATTTTTACTTTTAACTTTTTTGTCACTGATTCTAAATTATATTTTTGTTGATAACATATATACATAAAACAAACTCTAGTTTTACAGTATGTATTTATTTAGCTTAGTACATTTTATATTATAATTTTTTTACTATAGTTGAATTTACAGCTTCTAATTTGTATTCACTTTCTATGTATCTCACATTCTTCCTTTGTTTCTGTTTTAATGCCTTATTGTGTTAAGTAGGTGCATTTTAGTATACCATTTAACTAACGTTTACTGTATTTTTGAGGGTTTTTTTAGTGACTGCTCTAGAGATTACTGTATGATTTTTAATTTAGCACAGTCTGCTTCAACTTAGTATTAATTAATTTTTATAAAATATTCAAAATTCCCACAGACTAGTTCAATTTCACTTTCTTATATGGTATTGTATATATATCACACCTATATATGCCACAATTACAGTAGTATAGTGTTATTTTATGCATTAAGCAATATGTCAACATGTGTCCTTTTTGTTGTGTAGCCTCTGTTTTGCAGCAGTAATAAATGGCAATTATATCCTTTCTTTAAATCAGATTTTAATTTTGACTGCTTAACCTATTATTGATTAGTATTTGATTTTTGTTTCTTTGTTAAGTATATAACACATATTGGCCACTTTTACTCTCTTTTTTATCTTTAGTTGATTTCTTATATTATCCATAGGATTTCAATATATCCAACAGTATATAATTCTTTGATATGGCATAAATGAACAAAGACATGGTGACTATTTTCTACAATTCTTTGATATAGAATAAATTAACAAATATGTGATGATTATTTTCTGCCTTTGAAATAATTTGCACATTAATATATTTATGAATATGCCAAATCTGAAGCATCTTTCAGAAGGTTAAACTGTTTTACTTGAGCATCTTCTCATTTCACATACCAATTATATATGTTTATATAATTGGATCTGCAAGTCAATTCTTTTTCCATTTGACCACATTATGTCAAGTCTTCAGAGCCTTCCTAAGGTCTCAAGTATTTTATAAATATTTCTAAGATTAACCTGGGTCCCATTAATTTCTCTCTTTTCTGAATTTCTAAGAACTTAATAATATTTTTTACCTAATCATAAACATGCTACTCGATTAGTGATTTTTCTTTTTATGTTCATTTTTGTCAGCTTAATAACCATTCTGTTCACCATCATTAGCATGAATAGAAACTTTTCTAAATGTTTTATATGTATACCACTGAATCTTTACAACTACTTTTGAGAAAGGTAGAAATGATATTTAAAATACATAAAAGTAGAGTCTTAAGAGTCACATCCTGACATGGCTCTTGTACTGGGGTGCTAGAGTTCTTGGGGAGAATTTGCTGGTCTTGACTCACTGGCTGAGCATTTGATGCCAGCATTAATGTACAAGTGAAAAACATGCCCTACCCTGGATCCTAGAAAGTTTTGGTTGACCTCTTTTCTCATGCCCATCAGGGAGTTGTTACCTACCATAGTATGTCTTACATTTTTTTCTCTTTTTAAAAATAAAATAAAAATTTTAAAAAGATTTAAGGATAAATAAAAATAAGATACCTAACAACTTGTACATCATAGGCAGTGACCAAGCTGAAATGATGCTGGCTGTTAACAACTATTACAACCATAAAGATAGACACTGGTGGGATTATTGACTAGAATATCATTACTGTAATTATTTTAATTTTTACAATCTGTTCCTTTAAAAAATTCAGGGCCTGTGTCTGATAGAGGGCTCTGAAAATAAAAATACGGTGAAAAATTCTGGACTTCACTCACATGGAGTCTATACACTAGTTGTAAGGCCTGTCCATTTTTATCTTATTTTCAGAACTAGATATAATAATATCTGATTAATAGACCATCAAAATATTTGTGATTACTGGTAATAATAATGATGATGACATTGTTAGGAGTTAGGTCCTGGAGTAGTCATTTTTCATATTAATAGTGTTTTGAAAGTACATATCTGACCCCAAATGCCTTCTATACATATATAAAAGCAAGTAGGAGAAAATAGTAAGGAGAAAGACTCAATATTGTGAATTGTTTTCTGCTTAAGAGGCTAATCTCTAATGAATTAGCAAAAATGGAAATTGTATTAGTGAAAGCATGACAGCAAATGGATTCTACTTACCACCCACACTATTAGATAAGAACCTGCTTGGAAATAGCAATGTTTCCTCAGCCTTCATTCATATTTGTAAAGATAATGAAGTTCTGTCAAATATTTATACTAGTTTTTTAAATATTGTCATAAATAATCATTAACTATTATTAGTAGATATCTTCATTGTGATCCAAACAGAAGTGCTTTAAGTATTAATTAGATGTTCAGTATTTAGTTAACTAAATTAAAAACCTACTTCAAATTAAAACCTACAGGTACTAGAATATTGGGGATGCAAAAATACTGTTGAAAAATGGGACAGTGAACTGCTTTCTAGAGTAGGAATGTCAATGTGGTAGATGTACTTCCTGGACCATGTTCATTTCTTTTTCATTTCATAAACATAGTTTCATCATGCAGATTCTGTTATGCAAACTTAATGCTAGGCCTTTCTAGTCATAGGGCTCATCTTTGTTTGTCTTCACCTCCCAAACATCCACTCCAAACATTGTCCCAAACATCCACTGTTTGGGACAATGTTGAGTACAGATCAGATAGCTCAGATTCAATTGATGAACATAGTCGTATTATTACAAAACATGCTACACTTCAGAAAGGGTTTCTATTCTTCTTCCATTGAGAGAAAAAGATTCAATCCCAGCCCTGAGAGTGAGAGATCATAGGATTTGAAGTAAAAAACCTTAAGTCAATGCCTGCTTTATCATTTGTTAGCCTTTAGATGAAATATTCTCTTGAACTTAATTTTCTTTAACTGCTAGGTGAGAAAACCAGGACAATCTACTTACTGGCATCTCAGAAGTGTTATGATGATGGAATGATATGTCATGTACTCACATGAAATATAAAGGTAGATAAATGTATAACATTATTGAAATAGCATTATTTATTATGTTACGTGTTATTCAATTACCTATCATCTCATTTAATTTTCATGTCTTCCTACAGCAGACATTATCAATCTTGTTCTAAAGAGGATAAATGCTGAAGCTCAGAGAGATGAACACTGTAGCCATAAAGCCAGGACTTGACACCAGATTTTAAATCCTCAAATTAGTTCTATTGCACTACAGACATATGCTACCCAGAGATGTATCATCATATTCAGGAGCAGGAAGCAGAGATTGTGCCTGAAAGATTCAAAGAAGCTTAGGTATTTGCTTTGCTTTAAGGAAATTTCATTTATGAAAACCATAAAATATAGGAAAATATAAATAAAAGCTTGGTAATATATTTATGATCACATGACTTTCTAAACTGACATGCCCAAGGGGATTTAAGAGGTCACTTTCTTTTAGATAAAATTATTTGAATCTATAAACATGTTTCTATCATGTTATATTTCTTTATACATGTCATAGTACCATGAGGCTGGGACATATGAATTGATTTCATTGCTGCCCATACTTCATTTATTCATCTCCTGAAAAGTGAAGATAATTTTCTCCAAGTAGATCATAACTATTGATTTACCAGATCCATGGGATAATGTGGACCATATGAAAGAATGGTGATATTAGTTTATTTTGTTACCTTAATTAATTGCAACTTACATAGTGGCTTAGAACAAAACAAATTTATTACAATACAGGTCTGGAGGCCAGAAATTCAAAATCAATGTCAGTAGTCCAAAGCCATTTTGTTAGTAGAGCTGGTCCTCTTGGAGGATCTGTGGAAGAATCTGTTGCCTTGCCTCTTCTTCCTTCATGAAACCAACTGCAGTCTTTGGCCCATGGTCTTTTCTGTCTTCAAAGCCAGCAGGGAAGCATCATCAATGTTTTCTCTTTATTTCCCATTGTTTCTGTTGTGAATTTTCTTTCTTTCTTTGAGAATTTTATCTTCATCTTCTAAGAACCCTTGTGATTTCATCATTAGATCTACCTTGAAAATCCAGGACAATCTCCCCATCTCCAGAATCTTAATCACAATTGCAAAGTTCCTTTTGCCATGTAGAACTTGGACTTTGGTGGGGGCATTATTTAGCTCACCCTAATAGTTGACATTTAAATTTTGAAATTGATTTCAAAATATTTTGTGTGTAAAGTTTACATTTCTACCAGATAACATTATCAAGTGTCATTAACATTTCTTTATTTTTTCTACTAGTGAAAAGAAGACACAGGAGAATACTCATAAAGTATCTTCATTATTAACATCTATTAATAAGAAATGGCATAGATGGTTATAGGTTTGGTGTAATCAGATGGACATGGTGAATTTTATTTTAATTTGTTGTGTTTAATAAGTTCTGGGTTTATTAAACTTGTCTTCTCTAAGCATACTGTGTAAGTAGATATTCCATTATTTACCATATACTTCAACAGTCTTATATAATATAAAATAATAACTATAATGAATAAACAACATAAGTTTTTTTTATTACTGTATTTTACTGGGATTGAACTCAGAACCATTCAATCTCTGAGCTACACCCTCAGCCTTTTTAAATTTGAAATAGGGTCTCACTAGGTTGCGAAGAGTCTTGCTACATTGATGAATCTGTCCTTGAACCTGCCACCCTCCTGTCTCAGTTCTCAAATACTGGGCTTATAAGCATTTTCAACTATACCTGTATCATATACATTTTTATAAAACTTATGACCAAATTATAGCAGACTCTTCAAATCTTCTTCACAATAGTCAAACATTAAAGACAGATTAAGAATATGTAATCTAGGTGTGTTTTAATAAGGAAAAAAGACACTGGAATTGAATGATATTACTTTATATAATTGTGCCATGCTTTACACATTAAAATGTTTGTCTGTCCTTTGTTTTATTTTATCATCAGATGCAATGTACATTATTAATTACAGGTTAGATTGTTTCTAATGAGAAACAATATATAAGCATAATCTAAGTTTGAAGCTGCAGTGAGAACAAATTTGAAATTCTATATGTGTAGTACATGTATTTTCTATCCTTAATTTCCAATTTCTAGATTGTTCCTTCATTTCTGGCAGAAAAGATGTTAATGTGCTTTTCAATATCAGGGTTTTTGCCCTTCCCTTTCCTCTATATTCTGACTAGAATGTATGGCAGGGCAATATCTTCATATGGGCTCCTGAATCAAGAAGATTCTACTGTATCAATAAGAAACATTTTATTGGAATTTTTTAACTCAAATTCTGGGAGGCAGCCTTTTCCCAATTCATGCCATTTCCCCTTAGAACTTCAACCAGCATATTTGCATATGGTTACTCCTCATGCAATTAAATATAATTTGTTTTACTTCTCTCCTACTATCAATGTATCCTTGCCAGCCTCAAATAAGTTTCTGAAGCTGAAAAAAAAGTGATCATGTTTATCTCACCAGAACTCTTCATATTTGCCCAAAACAAAAAAAAAATAAAACAAAACAAAACAATAACAATAAAAATCAAATCTATACATCTCTCTTCAAAACTATGACCATTTTCAGTAGATACTTCTTTGTTTTATTTTGACTCCTGAGACATTCTACCTCTAAGCTACATCCCCTACTTATTTTATTTTTAAATAGGGTTTCACTAACTTTTTGAGGGTCTTATTAAAATCTGAGGCTGGTCTCGAACCTGACCCTCTTGTCAGCCTTCCAAGTACTGGGATTACAGTTATGCACCACCAGGCCCAGTGCAAGATTTCTTATTGAACTCATGAACATTAACTTCTAACCATTCATTTTTGTTTGTTTGTTTGTGTGTGTGTGTCCCTTTATTAGTGAACCATTTTCTCATTTCTAGAAGACAGAAAGATGGAATAGTAAATTCTAGAATGAATAATAAATTTATCCTAGAATTTACTATTCCATCTTTCTGTGTGGCCACATATTTCCTCAACTACTTTATCCTTTATCCTTTGGACAAATTAAGATTCAATCAACTTAAAAATAATAAGGATAACCAGTATGGAGATTAATAATATGTGCATAGAAATCATACAATCTTTATTTGAATCTAGGATGAACAATAAGGGAATAGATATGACCTTGATAATTTTCTGAGCCTATCTGTGACTCTATTTTCTTCTCTGTAAAATTGTCTAATTACAGTGTATTTCATAAAGAAGTTGAAAAGATTAAATGAAACACTATACACAAAGAGCTTATACTAGTGCCTGATATGTAGTTAATACCCAATAAAGTATTTATTGTGGTTGCTATACTTATTTTTGTTTTTGTAGGATAGTTTATTTTCTATGCTTTGAAATTTTATTTTTTGTACTTTCATTGTTGCATTATAGTCTCACATAATGCAGGTCATAATGATGATGACATACATGCACACAGCACTTGGTTAGTTTTTCCCTGGCTCCCTCCTGACTACTCCTTTTTCCCCATACAAGACATTGAGATTGTCATTGGTATTCTTATGTATGTACGTAATATCATTGGAAGTGTTTCCTTCATTAATTTTCCCTTTCCATCCCCACTTTCCCCAAGACCACCTCCCTTTCTCTACTGGGGTTTCTCCTCCACTTTCCAAAGTCCCTTATGTTTCCTCATTACTACCTAGCCTCTCCATATCAGAGAAAACATTTAACTCTTCACTTTCTATGACTGGCTAATCTCACTTAGCCTAATGTTCTTCAGGTCCGTCCATTTTCCTGCAAATGACATAATTTTGTTCTTCTTGATTGCTGAGTAGAATTCCATTATGTGTATATTCCATAATTTTGTAATCCATTCATCTATTACCAGAACAGATTAAACAGTTGGTAAATGCTGGCTGTGTTATTGCATTCTGATGACCAAAATGCTCTGACATAGTCAGATAACTTATAAATAAAATTCCGTTCATGCTTCTTTTTGCTAGTTTCATACTGTCCTTTGGTATAGTCCCTGCATGATCAGATACCTCACCACCACTGCATGTGCTTGTTTTCTGTGCTCCAGCAGTACTAAAGCTTCTTTAAGATGCTTATTTTAGTATTTCTAAAGCATGGAAACAGTGTAATAAAGGCTCATTCACTGCACATGAGCTATTATTTGCACTTTGCTATTAGCATCATAAGGCTTTGCTCACTTTCACCTGTACTACTCTTGCAAGCTGTTCTCAGAATGCGAATTGTTAAAGTGAGGCTAATTTCAATTTTCTATAGGCGCACTCATTGAAAATGTGATTTTTAATTTTATATTAAAAGAGAGAAAAAGAAAAAAGTAGAAAGAGAAACATGATTGTCATTTTAGAAAAATATATATTCTCTTCCAGATTTCTGGATTAACTTGTTGTTTCATGCTTGTATTCTCTCTCCCTCTCTCTCTCTCTCTCTCTCTCTCTCTCTCTCTCTCTCTCTCTCTCTGTCTCTCTCTCTCTCTCTCACTTGCCCAGTTTACTGAATTACTGGTTACTCAACTTAAACTTCTTGTAATCCTTCCTACACTCTCTCCCAATAGCTGTGAGCCTTCCTTCTCAGTGCATCTAGAATATCTGTGTTTAGATCTATCAAAACATCCATCATATCATATTGCCATTTGGATGTTTCCCTACTAGATTTTAAGCATGCTGAAAAACAGATAGAATTTTCCTCATCTTGGTACATCTTGCTTCTAGAAGAGAATCTGGCACAGTCTAGCCCCAAAGAGGCTGAATACAGAGCAGGGACAAAATACAACAGAATTCTTCTATTTGCAAAGGTTTCCATCCTCCTTTGGTTCTGATTCAGTCTGTTTCTGAGCGTCTTGCAGAGGCATCATACTCAAATTAAATTCCCATTAGGACACTCAACAGTATTTGTGAAGGTTACCTCTGATTTCTCAGAGCTTAGAAGTAGAAAAAGGTACACCATTTCTATCACAGTCAGTGCTTTCTCTATAGTATAATAATCTTGCTCTGTGTTTTGCCACTAGGGATTTTAAATGGGTATGTAAATTCTTCATTCTCTCTTCTCCTGTTTAAAGACTCATAAGGATACCTATTTTCTGGGAAACATGAAGTTGGTAGAGGATAATTGCTGTCTCATTCTGTTGGATTTTCTCCAAGACTTTAAAACAGATCTATAAAACTAACCTGAGGTGGAGAAGAGAAGAAATTATTCTGATAGTCCAGAGTAAGAAAGCATAGCAGAAAACAAAGCTGGCTGTGAATTTTGAATTAACTCAAATGCTACTGAAAAGCTCAGAATAAAGAGAAAATTTCATAGGTATATTTTTTGTAGCTCCTATTCTAAAATCAAATAAGAAAATCTAGACTTGCAGGGACTGAGAGATAAAATTATAGCTGTGAAGCCAAAACTACCTCTTTATTCTTTTTTCCACTCATGATTTACTTCCTGGACAAAGATTTCTCCTCTTCTACCCCTTAATCTTTTTCCTTTTCTTCTTCAACTTTAAATATATAAACACAAGAAAACCAAAAGGAAAGCAGATTAGGATAATTAATTATGAGTAAAATTAGTCACAGAAAGTGAAGGGTCATGTGTTTTTGCTCTTATTTTGGAAGCTAGGGAGAAATTGATATACAAGACGGACTTCAGATAAAGGAGGAAAAACCTCAGTTATGCAATGGAGAGGGTCTAGGGGAGGGGGGAGGGAAGGGAGACTTGGTGAAAGAAACACTTCAATTGATGCCATTTACATATACAAAATTGCCAATGCTAATCATGTATGTGAAGGGGAGGAAACCAGGGGGAAGCTCACTAAGTGCTGTTTCCCTGTCAGTCTGAACTTCCTTATGATGTATGATTACATTGCACCAAAAAAGTTTATTTAAAAACGACAACTGATGGTATCCCCTCTTCACTTGATGCAAAGATTCTGACTGTTTTCAATACACAGTGAAGTCATAGATAACTAATTTTGACTTTGGCTGCTCTACTGGGAAATTTATATATACATGAAATGTACCTTTAAGTTAAAGATGATAGCAGTGGTATCCTAGTGAAAGTATACTTTTTTTTAGATGAGCCCTATGGTGGTAGTGAAGCAATACACTGAAAGAAAATGACAATGGAGCTCCAAGGATAAAGGAAGAAATATTTTTTATACCATGGAATAGACAGGAGCCCAGTATATGTTCCTCTGAGGGGGAACTCACTAAAGAAGGAGCTTATCCTTTATTGATGGTGAACTCTGGGCCTTCTTTTAATACAGCTGGTTGAAGGACTCCCTTCCCATCATCTTTATGCTTGTCCTAGATTCTTGCTTCTATTCTTTTTCACTGGCAAACATTTAGTGTAAACTGAAATAAAACATTACTTTTAGTGAAATAAAAGTGGATTTTAAGGTCTACGTCAATAATTCTTTGATTAGGTAAAATCTGATATTGCTCAGAAAAATTGTTATTTTATTTTGAGTTTTTGTTAATACCACTATTGATGAAAATGTGTTCATTTTTGGTTTCTTACTAAGAGATGAGGTATATTTTAGCATTAAATAGGCAAAATAACTTATATACTAATTTGGTATGTATGATGGTAAAAATGGATAAAGTTTTAATATGTAATATATACCATTAATTTGTTTCTAATCATTTAAACTTGATTTTCAACATATACATTAAATAAAACATTGTAAACTAGTCGCAGTAGCATATGCCTGTAATCCTAGTACTTGCGAAGCTGAAGAAGGAGGGTAGCAGATTTGAGGCCAGTCTCAGCAACTTAGGGAGGCCTCCAGCAACTTACTGAGACCATATCTCAAAATAAAAAATAAAATAGGCCTGGGAGAGCATCTTAGATATAAACGCCCCTGGGTTCAATCCCCAAAAACCCCAAAGTAAAGAAACAAACAAATAAGCAAACAAACAAACAAACAAATAAATAAAACATTGTATATTAGGCTTCTTATTGGTCCATTGTAATCATACATCTTTGTGAGGTACAAGCTGATAGAGGCATACATGCACATATTACTCACTCAACCCTTCCCCAATTCCTGCCCTATTCCCTGGCCCCTCCCTCCTTCTCATGTTCAGTTTAGTGATTGACTTTATGTGTTTGTGAAAGTACATCAGGTGCATTAGGAAGTCCACCCTCATCACCTTCAGTTAGGTTGCCTTTGCTCATCAAAGGTTTCTCTTTTTTCATCTAGAGTCACTCTTTTTACCTTATTTCTCTCTAGCTTTCACATATTAGGGAGAGTATCTGATTTTTTTTTTTACTTTTTGTGACTGACTAATCTCACTTAACATAATATTTTCCAGTTCCATTCATTTCCCTGCAAATGACATGATTTTGTTCTTCTTTATGGATGAGTAAAATCTACACTGTGTACATATCCAGTAGTTTTGCAATCCATTCATTTGTTGATGGACATCTTGGCTGCTTCCATAGTTTGGCAATTTTGAATTGTGCAGTTATAAACATAGATACACTTGAATTTGTCTGCTAGTTTGGTTTCCATTCTTTTGGGTAGATACCCAGAAGAGATATTGCTGGATCATATGGTATTTTCATTCCTATTCATTTGAAGATCCTCCATACTGTTTTCCAAAGTGGTTGCACTAATCTGCAATCCCACCAAAAATGTATTAGGGTTCCCACTTACCCACACCCTCCCCAGCATTTATTGTTTGTGTTTTTAATGATTGCCATTCTAATTGGGGTTAGGTGAAATGTCAAGGTAGTTTTGATTTGTATCTCTCTGATCGCTAATGATGTTGAACATTTCCTCATAAATTTATTGGCCATGTATATTTCTTCTTTTGTGAAGTGTCTATTTAGATCCTTTGCCCATTTTTTGATTGAGTTTTTTGTTTTCTTAGTGGTGCGTTTCTTGAGCTCTCTGTATATTCTAGATATTAGTCCTCTATTGGAGGAGTAGTTGGTAAAATTTTTCTCCCATTCTGTGAGCTCTCTGTCGAGGTCCTTGATAGTTTCCTTTGCTGCACAGAAGCTCTTCAGTTTAATGCAATCCCATGTATTGATCT
This sequence comes from Graphiurus murinus, assembly GCA_004027655.1. Classification (NCBI taxonomy): domain Eukaryota; kingdom Metazoa; phylum Chordata; class Mammalia; order Rodentia; family Gliridae; genus Graphiurus; species Graphiurus murinus. Next base: position 3,745 of record PVLC010026361.1, on the reverse strand, counting down.
TCCTTTGAGTTGCTTGTGCCTTTGGGGTCTTGTTGAAAAAGTTTTTACCTGTGGCTATGAGATGAATTGTTGGACCTATGCCCTCTTCAAGTAGCTGCAAGGTCTCTGGTCTGACTTCTAGATCTTTGATCCAATTTGAATTGACTCTTGTAGAGGTTGAGAAACTGGTGTTTATTTCCATTTTTCTTCATATGGTTAACCAATTTTGCCAACACCATTTGTTGAAGAGGCTCTTTTTTTTCCAGTGTATATTTTTGGCTCCTTCATAAAAAGTCAATTGACTATAAGCATATGGGTTTGTTTCTGAGACTTCTATTCAGCTCCATTTGTCTATGTGTCTGTTTCTGTGCCAATACCATACTGTTTTTATTACTGTGGCTTTGTAGTAGAGTTTGAAGTCAGGTATTGTGATGCCTCTTGCATGGTTCTTGTTGCTAAGAACTACTTTGGCTATTCTGGGCTTTTTTTTTGTTTTGTTCCAAATGAATTTAAGGACTGATTTTTCTATGTCTATGAAAAATGACCTTGGTAATTTAGTGAGTATCACATTGAATCTATAGATTACCTTTGTGAGAATGGCCATTTTGATGATAATTATTATGCCTATCAAAGAGCATAGAAGATCTTTCCATCTTCTAAGATCTTCTTTGATTTCTTTTTTCAATGTTTTATAGTTTTTCTTTTAAAAGTCTTTTACCTCATTTGTTAGATTTATTCCTAAGTATTTTATTTTTTGGGTGATATTGTGAGTGGAATTGTTTTCTGGATTTCTTTTTCAGTACATTTATGGTTGGACTACAGGAAAGCTTCCAGACACTTCACTGGATTTGGTGATCAGTTCTGTAAGTTTTTTGATTGAGTTTGTTGGCTCTTCTAAATATAGTATCATGTCATCTGCAAATAGGGACAGTTTTAGTTGTTCCCTTCCTATTTGAACTCCCTTGATTTCCTTCTCTTGTCTTATTGCTATGGCTAGAGTCACAATTACTATATTAAGCAGAAGTGGTGATAGTGGACATCTTTGTTCCTATATTTAGTGGGAAGTCTCACAGTATATCCCCATTTAATATGATGTTGGCTGTGGGCCTATTGTATGTTGCCTTTATGATGTTGAAATAAGTTCCTTCTATTCTGATTCTCTGCAGTGCTTTTAGCATGAATGGATGTTGGACTTTGTCAAATGTTTTTTCAGCATCTATTGAAATCATCATGTGATTTTTGTCTTTGCTTCTGTTTATGTTGTGGATTACATGGATTATTTTTTATATGTTGAACTAGCTTTGCATCCCTGGGATGAACCCTATTTGGTCATGGTGTATAATTTTCTTGATGCGGTTTTTAATGTTCATTGCCAGAGAATAAAAAAATACAGAAAATCAACAAAACTAAAATCTGGTTTCTTGAAAAAATAAATAAGAGAAATAAACTACTAGCTATCCTAACTAAAAGAAAGAGAGAATCAACCTAAATTATCAAAATAAGAGTAAAAAATGTAATATTACCACTGACAGTGTGGAAATCCAGAGGATCATCAGAAACTACTTTGAAAACCTACTCTAACAAAATGAAAACTAGAAGAGATTGACAAATTTGTAGACACAACCTTCCTAAACTGAATAAAACAGATATAAAAACTTCAACAAATCAATAGTAATCAAAGAGATTGAAGCAGCAATAAAGAGCTTACCATCAAACAAAACCCAGGACCAGATGGTTTTTCAAGTGAATTTTATGAAACCTTTATAGAAGAGCTAATTCCAGTCCTCCTCAACCTATTTCATGAAATAGAAAGAAATGAGATCCTACCAAATACATTCTATGAAGTCAGTATCACATCAATACCAAAGCCAAATAAAGACAGCTCAAGAAAAGAAAGTTATAGGCCTATATTGTTAATAAGCTTGGATGCAAAACTGCTAAACAAAATACTAGTATATTAAGTTTTTAATTTAAAAGAATTAGAGTTCCTATAATTTGTTATTAAAATAAAATCAGTATATGGACTAAAACTAAAATGGACGACAGAGAAAACACTTGTAAATTTATCTCTGTCATGTGACCAGGACCAAATAACTTTGCTTTCAGAGCCTGTTTTTTAAAAATGTAAACTAGAAATAATTCCTATAATATTTCAACCTATTTTCCAAGGCTGTGGTACCAACTAGATATAATTGTGTGTCATAAAAGAATATTTGCATGGGGTTATTATGGTTTTAAATTGTAAAGATAAAATATGAGAATCATCTATTTGATTGAAGAATTGTAGTTATAGTTTCAAGAAACAAAGCTAAATAAATTTGTAAAAAAATGTCCTAAAATGTGGCCTGAGAGACCATCTTATATCTCAGAATTGTGAGCCTATGACTGGTTCAGTTTAATACAGTATATTTTAGAGAAAAATTATTTGTGTTTGTTATATACCAGCAACTAAAAGATCACAATCCCTTTTCTTTAGGAGCTTATGACACTGTAACTGGTTTAGAATCAACAACTTCATGTATAGTCCCTGCTGATACCTTTACTAGATATCATTTCAGACCATATGAATAATTGAAGAGCACCTCAAAGCTTTATTAGAAGTCTCAGAATTAATATAGGAGAAGATTCAATCAACAATCCTTAGCAAGAGTTCTAAAAATATGTCATTATTCATCTCTGTCTCAATTTCCCACAAATCCCCTAATTCATCTTTCTGATTCCCCACCTTTGCCCTTAGACTTTTAAACCTCTGTCTCTGACAAAAAGCACAAATAATTTTCTTCTGGCTTTTTGTTTGTTTGTTTCCTACTCTCATATTTTTTTTTATCATTAACATCCATTTAGCATCCGTGGTTACTTTGTTTTTCTCTTTTATATATTCTCTCTCTCTCTCTCTCTTCCTCTCTCTCTCTCTCTCTCTCTCCTCTAAAAGATGTGTCTTGGTAAATAAAATTAATAATGAACACACAAATATTTAGTGTCTTTTTATGGATTTTAAAGTTTTATACATTTTTAATGATAGAATTAACTTACAGAATATGTAAACCAAAGTGATTGTATATTTTCTCCCAATTGTCATGAGTCACTGTGATTAACCTCCTGTCTGATAAATTTGGAACTGCCAAGTATAAGGATAAATGAGGATACAATCAGATTTAATCAAGTTATAAGGTCTTCCTAAATGGTTTTATGGTTTTTATGTGGCTAGTGATAAATTATTCTGAAAAATAAAGATTAAAAACAGTCTCTGCAGCCATGTTTACTACCTAGGAGAGGGACTTTTGTTTAGTTCATCCCAGAATCCTATAAGAAAAAACATGGAGTATTTCATTTCCCATTGGAATTTGTTTTTAATTTTGCTTCATAAAAACACAAATATCTTGTTTGCAATAAAAGTATGCATAGTTTCATGATAAAACCAACCAAACAATTGAGTTTAATTCCATAAATGTAATAAAACACAAAATATTTCTCTTTTGAGTGTGTGTGTGGTACTGGGGATTGAACTCAGGGGCATTCTACCTCTGAGTTATACCCCCAGCCCCAAACCCGGATCCTCTAGTATCAGCCTCCCAAATGCTGGGATTACAAGAGTGAGCCACCATGCCTGTCTTAAAATATTTCTCTTTTACTTACCAGGCTTAAATTGTTTTTCTCTACCTAATGTGTTCAGTAGTCTAATACCTTTTCCCTTTAAAAACTGTCTATCAAGCTGGGCACAGTGGCACATGCCTGTAATTCCGGTACTTGCGAGGAAGATTGCAGG
>PVLC010026360.1:0-16383 GCA_004027655.1 Graphiurus murinus | reverse complement strand
AGAATAAAAAAAAAAAAGGGCTGGGAGTGTAGGTCAGAAGAAGAATGTCCCTGGGTTCAACCCCCAGTAAACAAACAAACAAATCGCTTAGAGGCAGAATGCCCCTGGGTTCAATCCCCAGTACCAAAAAAACAAAACAAAATAAAAAACACCCCCCAAAAATCAACCACTGTACTTTTCTGCTTTCTTTACTTGTCAAGCACCTCAAAGCTCCTGGCACACAGAGGGTGCTGTTGTTACCTTCCTCACTGCTTCCTTTTCTCCTAAAGTTATACACAAAGAGAAAATTAAGGTTAGCCATCTTATATTTATGTAGTTTAAGGAAATCATACTACTTAATCTATTTTCTCTGTTAATCTCACCAAATCTCTGCCTATCATTACACAATATATCACCTACTTTACAAATAAAGAACTGGAGGCACAAGCTGGTAGGATGATGTGCCCAGTCATATGGAAGTCACTGCCGAAACCTAATAAAAACCTCAGTCCTCTTATTTCAGAAATCAACCTCTACCCCCTTACATGACACAGCCACCATAATAAAGAACAGATCATTCATTTTTTATCTGGAGAACTACCAAACACATAATTCAGTAAGAGGCCTCATGACCCTATCACCTTGTCAAAGGGAAGACAGTATGTAAAAAATGAGGTTTGCAGGAGCAGAGGTTTTGGTCTGTCAACTTTCTCTTGGATTACACCTATTAACCAACAATATAAAATAAGTAGTAAAAAACAATGTAACGGATTCCCATGTCTTTGGAAGTTCAGGTTAAACTCACTGATTTTCAAGCTTACATACAATGCACCAAGGGTAATCCTTAACTCTTTGGGGCTGCAGAGTACAGGTAATGTCAAGCTGGTCTTTGAAAGAAAAACGTGACACATGATTGGGCTGCTCTAAGAAAAATCCAAGTCAGCAATGAACAGTCAGCAGCACAAATTCATAGCATCACAGGCTACTGGAGCTTCAGAAGAGACATGAGAACAACCCTTTCAGCTGGTATATGAGGAAACTGAGGCTCAGGAAAGTAAAGTGGCTTGCCCAAGTTCAGTAACAGGAGAGCAAGAACTAGAAAATAAACCTGCTGACTATAACCTATTCCATGAGTACATTTAGTTCTTTCCAGAATTTCTCATCTACACAGAGAATAACAGAAAAACTAAGGATTTGAATCCTGATTGCTACTTATTGGCAATGTGATCTTGGACAGTCCCTTAATTTCTCTGATTTTTTGTTCTTTTTCTGGTCTGTATAGTGTGGGTCACAGTAAGTTCCACAAGTAAGCTGGAGATAATACAAACAAGAGGCCTGGTACATAGCCTGTGAGCTCCATGAAGGCAAACATCAGGCTTGTATACCCAGCAGAGCCTGTACACACAGTCTCAGAAGACTCATTGAGAAAATCAATAGGCCTACTCAGCAAACTGGTCTGGACTCGAACATCAGGTTAAACTACTTCCAAATCACAAGATTTCAAAGTACAGTGTTAATTCAGCCTTATAAAGTACTGATAATATAAGAGATTAAGACAGCCATTTTCTCCATAAGGCAAGAAATAGTTCAGTCAGGAAAGTTCCTGGATTCTCAGTGCTGATATTAATTCTTAAGGCTATCTCAAGACTTTGGAATCAACTAAACCTAGATTTAGGTCTTGGCTTCAGCATAAGCTGTATGATCTCACAGATACTACTGCTTTACCTCTCTGAGCCTAAATTTCCATTGCTCACAAAACCCCCCACTTTACAAGGACCACATGATAAACAAGCCTATGTAAAGGAATACAGGATGAAGTGTGGCACAAAAAGAAATCTGACTAGGGTTATCCTTCGTTTTCCTTCTTGCTTTAGTCATTCAACTGTAACTTTCTTCCTTATCTATAACAAAACTCCCAAATCTATCTCCTTACCTTGCTTATTTTTCTTCATGGCCCTAACCATCACTTGACATCGCTTGTATTTATTTTTCTGGGTACTATACCTACTTAGCTATTAGATAAACCCCAGGAGGACAGGGACCTTTTGTTGTTTGTTTTGTTTACTACTGTATCACAACAACTAGAAAAGTACCTGGCATAGAGTTAGTGTTTAATAAATTCTTGATATACTACTGAATAAATTAATTCAATGAGTACATGAAATGCCATATAAGAATAGAGATTTAAACCTTCTGCTATGGAACCTGACATTTGTGTGTCGCCGTGAGTGTTGTAGCTGCCTGACTGTTCTCTTTCTACTATCCTCTACTTTCCATTTGTTAATCAGTGACCAGAGACACCCTCACCAAATCTGTATCACATCAATCCTTTGCCTCAATCCATGTAATGGCTTCCCATTACAACTAGGTTAACAAAGCCCAAACTACTTATCATAGCCTGTAAAACCTATACCTCAGCCTCTCCCGACTAGTCCAACCTCTCCTCGTACCTTCCTGAGTTTCAGATACACTGGCTTTTCTTTTTCTCAAATGTACCTAGGTCTTGTTTTTCTTTTTTAATTTAAAAATAAACGTACATTTTTATTCACTTAAAACGCTTAGTTCTATACATTTACACAATTAGCAATATTCTTACTAGGAGTGGTAGTACACATCTGTAATCCCAGTACCTAAGAGACTGAGACAGGAGGATTACAGGCTGAAGGCCAGCCTTGCCTCAGCAACTTAGCAAGACTCTGTTTCAAAATAAAAAATAAAAAGAGTTAGGGATAAGCCGGGCGTGGTGGCGCACGCTTGTAATCCCAGCATTTGGGAGGCTGAGACCAGAGGATCTGGGTTCGAGGCCAGCCTCAGCTACCTAGTGAGGCACTCCACAACTTAGTGAGACTCGGTTTCAAAATAAAGAATAAAAAATAGGGTTGGGGGTATAGCTCAGAGGTAGAATGCCCCTGAGTTCAATCCCCAGTACCGAAAAAAAAAAAAAAAAAGAGCTAGGGATGTAGTTCAGAGGTAGAATGCTCCTGTGTTCAATCCCCAGTATACCAAAAAACAAACAAACAGAAATATTCTCTTCTCATGCCTAAAATTTTCACCTAGCAAGGATGAAGATAAAAATAGTTCTTCAAGGAATATGAGTTAGTGATTACGAGGGCCAGGGCCTTTGCGCTTGTTGTTCACTCTGCCTTTCCTCTTCCCCTCGGCTGATGATGCTCTCCTCGTCATGCAGCTCACAGCAGAGACATTACTTCCTTAGAGTCTTCCCAGTACAAAGGTGCTCCTCACAAAGTCACTCTCTGTTGGATCCCACTGGCCTTTCTTTCCTAGCATTTCATTATCTGGAATGACTTTCTTCATCTTATCCTAACTTCCAACAAGAATGTAATCTACAGAAGGGCAAAGTATTTCTCAAGCTTACTGCTGTATACCCAAGTATCAAGCACATAACAGGCACTCAATAAGTATTTCTGAATCAGTAAACTGGATCTCAAAAGATACCTGCTAGGATGAAAGGTGCAGGTAAGGTACGCTGTCAGCCTAACAGTATAGAAGGGCACTGGTTTCCTTTCAAGGACAATCACCCCATCTCACATGGGAATATGTGAATTTTGGCCAAACTTACATGGGAATGGGTACCCGAATTAGAGTCCCTTCCACTTCTGGGTTCAGATTCATTCCACTTTCTCTTATAGCCTTGATAGCTGCAGCTGTACACTGAAAACCAGATCAAAAGGTAAACAGAATTAGTAAATAATTATTACCAGATGCAAGCCCTCTGCCGATAACTGGCAACCCATCTTGGCAGAACATGGAAACATTTAGTTCTGTTACCAGTAAGATCAGGAAGTTACATTGGTGTAGAGTGCTTTGATCAAGCTGAATAGCAAACTATGTCCACTCATGGTACCAGTGTACTGTGGAAGGAAAAAAGAAAGAAGAAAAAATAAAAAGAAAACAGCTCTGCTTCTTTGAAAAGATTTCAATGGTTCGAGGCAACACAGATCAAAACCACAATAAATCCTCAAGGGAAGAGGGCTGGTCTGTGCAAAGATTGGTGTAAAGACAGATGAAAGATTTCATACGTTAAAAATTCCAGTTGACATTTTACACTCAAAATATACCAGTGCCGATTTGGAATGAGTAAATAAATTTAACTCATTCACATCTACACTCACATCAAGCTCATTCCTGCTGTGTGCTCCGGAAAAGGTAGCATGCCATTGTAGCTGAGAGCATGGGCTTTGGAGTCAGAAAAATCTCAGTTCAAACCTCAGCTCTGATAACCTGAGCAATTAGCTTAACTACTCCGAGTCACCGTTTCATCATCTAAGACAAGGGGGCATCTAGACCTCAGGGGCAGTGAGATAACATAAGCAATGCATGTTGCTCTGTGCCTGACAGACAATAAGGACAGATATTACATAAATACATATAATTATTAAGAATGCATAAAACCACCAAATAAGGCTACAATGATATTATCATTTTGCTGATGCATTACTGTCATCCTAATGTCCTCAAGTTTTGCTTCAGTGTTAGCTGGCATATTAGTATACTAATTTTCAAAAGTGTCTCTCCTCACACTCAACATTGTAACTACTTTGGAGTCAGAATTTGGTATTCAATCCTAACGGATAACAGTGTGGGAAAGAGATATTTCCATTGGCATGACAATGTGGAATTCACGAAAACAAGGCCTCTGACATTTTCAAATGAATTTTACGTTTGACCAGAGTCAATTCACATCACTTGCATTCAAAAGCTAATTCTTGGCCTTGAGTTCCTCACTAAAATTTACAGTTTAAATGAATGGGGTTGACACCTAGCTTACTTTTCTAGGTGTTTTGTTGTTGTTTTGGAAGAGATGCCTAAAAAGTTTTTCATTTCATTTTTGCATGTTTTGAGATGGGGTCTTGCTAGGTAGCCCAGGCTGGCCTCAAACTCATGGCTCAAGTGATCCTCCTGCATCAGCCTCTGGAGTAGTTGGGATTACAAGCACAAGCCACCTTGCCCAGCTTCATTTTGTCTTTGTTTTCATTTTCTTATTTATCTATCTATTTATGTTTTATGGTGCTGGGGATAGAACCCGGGGCTTCATGCAAGCGAGGAAAGGGCTTTACCACTGAGCTACAGTCCTAGCCCTTTGTTTCATTTTGAAATAACCTTAATTCTACACCTATATAGGTGTTACTATAAGGTCAAGAAGACAATACAGAATGTTCACATACAGAAAAACAATCTCCTGGGGAGGCTGTACACAGAATCCAAGTGTGTAGAATCTAAGTGTACAAAGAATCTAAGTGTGGCCACTGATTAAAATAGTAAATTCTTTGTTTATTTCTTTTTTTTTCTTTTTTTGCGGTACTGGGGATGAAACCCAGGGGAATTCTACCTCCAAGCTACATCCCCCAGTCCTATTTTTTATTCTTTATTTTGAAACAGGGTCTCAGTAAGTTGCAGAGGGCCTCACTAAGTAGCTGAGGCTGGCCTGGAACCCGTATCCTCTGGTCTCAGCCTCCCAAGTACTGGGATGACAATCGTGTGCCACTACGCCCAGTTAAAATAGTAAATTCTTAAAATGGTACCTCTGACCAAAAATTAGCAGAGTTGGAAGGGAACTCTGACCTAACCAAGCACAGCCCATTCACACTGTACACAGAGACCTATAGGTAAGGCAAACTCTGAGCAAGACATGGTCTTCCCTGACAGCCCAAGAAAGACAGAGCAAAGGGCCAACCCATCATACTCCCAGGTACCAGCAGAGTTTAGAGCACTGAATGGAGAGTCAGTCTAATGATGTTACTTTGTGTACGTTTTTTCCCAGATCTCCAAGCTCAATATATTTCAGTTATGGAAAAGTAAATATAAGCTAGCTAGAAAGTGCAATCAAATTAATTTTCCTCTGCAAGAGAACAGCCATCTTCCTTAATAAAAATTAAGGCCAACCTGGGCATGGTAGCACATGCTTGTAATCCCAGCACTTGGAAGACTGAGACAGGAGGATCGCAGGTTTGAGGACAGACTCAGCAAGTACTGAGACTCCATGAACCTAGCAAGACTAATAGGGCTGAAATTGTAGCTCAAAGGTAGAACGCCCCTGGGCTCAATCCCCGGAACCACCAAAAAAAAAAAAAAAGCCCAAATTTCTAAAGTTGACAATAAAAAGAGAATCTCTACTTTGATCTCGAATCTCCCAATCCTCTTCCATAGCCTCTCACTTCATAACTGATCATCTGCTGTAACATCCTACCACGAACGCCACCTCCTCCCTTTCACAGCCTAGCCCAAGTAGTTCCATACAACCTTCCCCTGTAGGTACAAGAGCACCCACAATGAACAAACACCAAGTTTGGCAAGAACTGTGCCTCAGTATTTACATCTTCCCAGGATAAGGCACAGGTGCCAGGAACATGGCAAGTGTTTAATAAAAGTTGTTGAGTGAATATATTAATGATCTGGTTTAAATCTATTAGAAAAATGCATCTCCTCTACTTGAGAGGCTGAGACAGGATGATTGCAGGTTTGTGGCCAGTTTCAGCTACTTAGTGAGGCCCTCTGCAACTTAGTGAGACCCTGTTTCAAAAATAAAGAATAAAAATAGGGCTGGGGTTTAGCTTGGAGATAGAATGCCTCTGGGTTCAGTCTCCAGTACCGAAAAAAAAAAAAAGAAAAATGCATTTCCTTACTTTACTTCATATATATTACCTCTCATACCCTTAGTTTTATTTTTTTGTTTATTTGGTGGGGGGAGGGGGTATTGGGAGTTTAACCCAGGAGCATTCTACCTCTGAGCTATACCCCAATCTTTTTATTTTTTATTTGGAAACAGGGTCTCATTAAATTGCTGAGGACCTTGATAAAATGCTGAGGCTGGCTTCAAACCTATGATCTTTCTATCTCAACTTCTCAAGTACTAGAATTATAAGTATGTGTCACCATGCCCACCTCAAACCCTTTATTTTATACTTTAACTTTTCCATGTGTTTTCAAATGCAAGAAAAATAAAAATGTGAATTGAGGCTTCATTTTTGCAAAGAAACCTACTAAAGTACAGAGGTCATTCTTCCACTATATTCTAGCTATGTATATTTTGGTTTGACAGGGTAAGATGAAGAACCTCACAGAGAGTTGTTTTCCCAACATGATGTCTGAACTACTCAAGGTTCAAAGAAAACAGGGATGCATTCACAAAGAATTTCTCTCTCTTAATTTCTATCCCCTCACTGAAGGAGGATGCTCACCAACATGCCGAGGCAAAGTGATTGCTCAAATGATCATAACACTGATCAACTGATTATGGCTGCTTGGAGTACTATGTGGAGAAAGATCACTGATCCCTACTGAAATAAGGCAGCGGAGAGTACTGTGATCAATTAGCAATGTCTGCCACTGCTTTTTGTGTGTGTGTGTGGTGCTGGGGATTGAACCCAGGGGCATTCTACTCTGAACTACACCCAGCCCTTTTTATTTGGAAACGGTCTCATTAGGTTGCAGGGGGCCTTGCTAAGTTGCTGAAACTGACCCTGAACCTGTGATCCTCCTGTCTCAGCCTCCCAAGCACTGAGCACTGAGATTGCAGGCATGTGCCACCAGCCTCGCTTGCCATCGTTATTCTTTCTTTTTCTTTTTTTGCAGTACTGGGGATTGAACTCAGGGGCATTCTACCTCCAAGCTATACCCCCAGCCCTATTTTTTTATTCTTTATTTTGAAACCAGGTCTCACTAAGTTGCGGAGTGCCTCGCTAGGTAGCTGAGGCTGGCCGAGAACCCGGATCCTCCGGTCTCAGCTTCCCGAATGCTGGGATTACAAGTGTGAGCCACTACGCCCGGCTGCCGTCGTTATTCTTAAACTAATCTATGCCAAAGGACAAAAGATGACAAAACTTTTTTAGACAGGTGAACATGTTTTTGAGAATCTAAATTCAAGCCAACTTTGTTAGTGCCATCAATTACTGGCTCTCTATTTTCTTTATATACCAATGGGTCCCTAAAATGTCAGGTGTATGAAAACATAAGCCTAGTCTGTCTTAATCATCAACCAATTCTCAGCACTTCAAACAAAATCTAATAACTTTCAGGGATTCAAAGAATATATGTTTAGTGAATGAATGAATCACTGGTGAAAGTAGCCCAGGCTTTCATGTCAAACACAGCTATGCTAAAATCTTGGCTCGACCACAACAGTGTGAACCTAGAGGAGATATTTCATTTCTCTGAGCCTCCCATTTCCTCATCTAAAAATCGCAAAATGCTAATTTTACTGTTGATCATGTGGAACAAAACATGAGAAAAGGACTGGCAACAGAGTAGACCCTTAATACACACTGCTCTCTTCCCTCCACCAGAGCCCGCATAATTTTTTCTACTATTTGCCTTGTTTTATTCAAATGATGCTGTGGTTTTATTCCCTTTTTCTCTTTCCGGTCATTAACTCTAGCTTCAGGCAAGTTTATAGAAGGCAGCAACTGTATGTATCATTTATCAAGCAGGACACATGTTAAACAAATGCAACACAGTTTTCTGTCTTCGATGCATTCGAAAAGATTATGCATGTAAATCTGCATCATGTCACTGTAGCATGACACAGAAATGCTCAGGTTTGGAAAGAAAGCCAAGTACATATGAAGCAGAAAGGAATTATATAAACACAGAGAGGATTAGCTCAGCATTTTGAAGCTATGAACCTGGGTACTCTATGGACAGCTTCTAAGCTGGAGGAAGGAAATGTTTAGTTAGAGATATTTGTTTAATATATACAACAGATGAGATAAAGGAATTCAAAAGACAGTGTAACTCACACTTCCTCTCCACTGAACTGCTTGTTAAGGTTTTATCAAAACCCAGAGAATTTCAACTTGGAGAAATGTAAAGATGCTGTGGTTGAAAAATGAAGACATACTCCAACTTCCTAAGAAAAAAATTAAGCTGTTAATATCTCCTCCTGCCTCATAAGATGCTCTGGTGGCCAATCAGGTGCTTCTTCTGTGAATGCCATTTGCTATTTAATAACAGAAGTGGCTGGCTCTGAAAAGCAATCTGCCTGATGAGGTCTTCAAGCTGTGTAATTAGGAGGCTATTCCCTAAATTGGCCCGCAGTGCCTATGGGATAGGATGAACAAGGCAGAGAGGCCTCAGTGGTTCAGAGGGGGCCAGGAAAGAGTTGACAGTCCCCTTTTCCTCCATTTCTCTGCTCCTCAGCAACACCGGCAATGAGTACCTCCCCCCCATCAACCTAATGACAAATATTCATCCATTCAAGAAAAACTTACTGATCGTTTCAATGTGCCAGGCACTGTGTTTGGTGCTGAACACAATGAACAAATTAGATAGGACTCCTACATTCCTAGCTTACAATCTAGTGAAAGTTCAGTGGAAAATAAACGTTAATATAGTGATAAGTGCAATGAAAAAAACTGTGCTGTAAGAGGGAGCTTAGTGTGGAGGAACAATTTAGATTTGTAGATTAGGAAAGGTTTCCCTGAGAAAGTGACATTTATGCTATAATCAAAAATATGAGTAGCAATTAGCCAGCCAAGAGTGTGCAAACAACAGGAACGGTATATGCAAATGTCCTGAGATGCAAAGGCTTGTGTGTCTGAGAAACCGAAAGGCCTGTATGGCCAGAGCCGTGTGCAAGGATAACAACAGCACAAGACTAAAAAGACAGAGGCCAGTTCCTGCAAAGCAGAGGCCAATTCATGTCTCTTGGATTTTTTCTTAGAGATTACTTGAAGCCACTGATAGCCAATACCTATTTTAAAAGCTCACTCCTCTGTAGTACAGAGAATGGAGTGGGAGTAGTGGTGAGTAATAGCACTCCCACCACAAGTGTGCCTGGCACATTAGCTACAAGAACCCTTTTATTTGAAACACTTTGTTAATAGTAAGGGATTTCCCTTTCCACTACCTCTAACCCAGTTTGTCAAATCTAGCAAGTTCAAGTTCAGTCTATTCTTTAGGACAGAACGACTGAAATAGACAATCAGAATAAGAAGATCCCCTCAGTTTGTGTTACCAGACAAGAAAGTGGAGGCTCAGAGAGCGAGGCAACATGCCCAAGGTCAAGCAGCCAGTTAAAGGTAGAGATAGGACCAGACTCTAGGTCCTCTAGGACTCTTAATCCAGGTCAATTCCAAGTGGACCAATAAAGAAAAGCCCAATTATCTTCTTCAACAAGACTTACAAATCATAAAGCCTCAAGGCTGCAGTGATTTAATGCAACCCATCTTCTAGTCTTGGAAGAACTGTGCTCCCTGCAATATCCTGCAATGGCCAGTCTAGTGTGAAGGAATTATGAGTTCGTGGAGGGTCTGCTCCAAATGCTAATGCAGAGGTCACAAATTGGTAGCCCTCAGGCCATATCTGGCCCATTAACATGTCTCACAGTTTTAAAAAAGAAAAGTAAATTAGTCATCAACTTTTAGTGAACAAAGATCTCACACAAAACTTGGGGTTACTAGCTTCTTCTGGAAATAAACATCATCCTACATTTCCACCTGACAATGATCAGCACAAGCTGGGCAGAAGCACCTCCCCCACACACAGGGCACAGGCTCTCTGGTTTACCAGAGCCCTCAATTGGCCGAGTGCCAATTACTCCATTACTGTTTTTCTTAGTTGGGCCTGTTTCAGTATTGAAATTACTTGCCTGGCCTCTACTGTACAAGAGTTTAACAGAAAAAGAATTCAAAACCAGAAAGAGAACTTTCCTTAAGTTCCCTTTGATAAGTCTTCTCTTTTGTTTCATCTCAACCTCAAGGGATCACTTCCTCCTGACCTGACCCAACCTCATTCCAAAAGGGACTATAGAGGGACCCTTTCAGCAAAGACACCTTACCTCTGGGAAGCTGGCCATATTCACCAAAATCAACTGTGGCGACTTCATGGAGATCTGGCTAATTTGGTTTAAAGCAAGCTTCCCATCAGTAGTTACCACGGTAATATGATCAAGGGATCCTAAAAGAAAAAATATGGAATTTTAGAATCCCAAAGGACCTTAGAAGCAACCACCTTTAAGTCCCTATCTAATTCAGATTCAATAAACACTCAGGGATCTCTTATCAATGTGACAAGATTGTACAAGGGGCTTTCACAGAGTATGTGGCAGAAAGAGCTTGAAACAGTGACAGAACTAGGTTGGAAATCCTTACTAGCAACTAGGGTGGGAAGCCACTCTGCTGTGCTAGACCCTGGAGCTTTTCCTGTGACATAGGACTTACAGAACTAAAACTGGAAAAAGCTGATCACCTCTCCAGCAACTATGCCATTTATAACTCAATTAAGAAATAACTAACAGAACTACAGTGAGGACTGTAGCTAAAGGGTTATAGCTAAATATAAACAAGCATGTATACCGAAAATAGAGCATGAAAAAGCTCTCTCTTATTACCCCCTTTTAGTTATTACAACTACCCTGTAATATTGTATTGCTACCTCCACTTCACAGATCAGAAAAGGAGACTTGAGAAGGGTAAACAAGCCAAGATGATACAGCTAACAAAAAATAATCAAGAGCCAAGACTTACACTCAGGTGTGCTAGGATTTTTGGGCCCCATCCCAGAGATTCTGATTCTATAGAGGCTTGGGAGCCTATGATTTTGGGGGAGACTGTAACTTTTTTTTTTTTTAAGTTTACCACATGATTCTGATACAGAGCCAGGTTTAGAACCATTCCCTTATACCATCCTGGATTTTGGTGCTTAAATCCCCTTCAGAAACAAGCCCATTAAAAACAAACAAACAAAAATCCCTAAAAACATTGCACTCTGATCCTGAATCTCACCTTTATCCATATCTGAAGTATGAAAAACCCTGGACAAAATGTTCAGAAACCCAAAAAGCAAGCAATAAAGCCACAATTATAGGTAGGACATTATACAAACTCCCCAATTTCCTATGCAAATGAGAACTAGGGGGAAAAAAAACCCTTACCATTTGCAGTAGGAACCACTCATAGATGTCTCATTCAGAGACAAAGGAAAGGGGGAGCGGGAAAAACGGCCTTTTAACAAATTGGAGTTGTCCTGGCAATATGCTGTGAGCACAATGCAGCACAATACTAAGGCTGAAAGCACCATAATTGAAGTACTCAACCAGGCTCAATCTCATCACAAGACAGAAGGCTGTTGACACCACTGGCTTCAACCTGGAAAAGTCCAGGAGGTAAAATGGTAAAAGCTGCCACGATTCAGAAGACCAAAGATGTGAGTTCAAATACCAACTCAACCACTTCTATATTTTAAAATCCTAGACAGAGATCACTTCAACTTTCTGGGCCTCTGTTTCCTGACTGCTAAATGGAACATAAAAATTATATTCAGAGTTTTATGAAGATTAAAGATTACCATGAAAAGCATTTATAACTGTGTCTAAACAATGTTAACTATTATTACTACTTCTTGGCATTCTTCTATATCTTAACCAAACTAATCTACTTATAATTACTTTAATAAACGTAGAGAAAAGACATTGTTCCCACCTTCCAGGAGCCTAGAACCTAATGTCCTAGATTCTTTGACCCTACCTCAGAGATTCTCATTCTGCAGATGCTTGGAAGCTTGTGATTTTTTTTTTTTTTTAAAGCTTAATGTCTTTTCCTTCTACTGAGAACATCCTTTTCTGATCATATAACTCCTGCTCATTCTCCAAAGCTCAGCTATAGTAGCATCTTATCTCAGAAATCTTGTCTGATCTCCTTAATTGGAGTACAGACCCCTCTTATAAGCCCCCAAGTGTCTTACACACGTTTCTGTAAATATTGATCACCTAAATGTACTGAACACTCCTTTGAGAAACACATCATGGCAGATGCTTTGTATAATTTATGTGCTTTCATTATCACATTAAACCTATAATATAGTTATTATTACCTCCTCCATTTTACAGATAAGGTAACATGAGGCATAGAAAGTAACCTGGTCACAGTAGCTCTTTATAATGGACCTAAACGCCAACCCAGCTCTGACCATTTCCAAAGCCACAATCCTCACCACTCTGCTTTGCTGTTAGGTTTTACACGTCGGTTAACTTGTCTGACCCTTCATGTTGGGTTCTAGGCTCCTGGAAGGTAGGAATAATGTCTTTTTCTCTGTATCCACAGCACCTATTAATCACCACTATTAAGTAATCAGCACAAAACAACTGCTCCATAATGCTATGGTGAGTAAATGAGTAGATGGATGGTGAAAGGAAAAAGAACAAGAACGAACAAACCCGTACCTCAGACAACTGTTAAAAGGTGTCAGCTATCTTGGAGATAGAAATTTAGACATATGGAAGTGTAAGAGGAAAAGTGCCTGCTGGCTTGGACAGTAATGAAAAATAATATGGAAGAATCTGACAGAAAGACTATAGCCTGTTTCATCCAGTCTCTTCCACACTCTAAGTTCTACACAGAATGCTACACAAACATAACCCTAAAGAAAAAGAAGCAAAGAGGAAATACCAATGGGAGGCCTTTAGAAAATGGAACTTAATTCAGCCTTCCTGATTTGCCATAAGATCCTTTGCCACAGAAGTCCCAACACGGGCGTTTAGGTATGCAACCATGGCGGCTCCCATTCCCTAAATCCGTATCGACATAATGCATCAAATCCTTTTCCCTCAATCTGTCCCCAGTGAGAATCTCCCTCAGCCTCATTCCTGCCCCTCATTTTCTCAGAGGTTAACATTTAACAAATTACACTCCCAACCTCTTTCCAGGCCCATCATCTTTTTAAGTTCAACAAGAGTGGAGTTTGCTGGCTAATTTTAAGTATCACATTTCTCCCTGAGCTCCTCTCAAACTGCTCTCTGGTTTCGGCTGCAGAATGTTAACAGGCCAGAAAGCACAAGGGAGACAGAACACTTTATCAGTTTCATACCTAAAATAATAAGCAAGTTTAAAATAAACATTTGAGAGGGATTGAACGGCACGCTCTACTGTCAGCAAAGGCAGAAATGCCCCATTCCAAAGGTTGACAAATGACGGGAATGGTCTTCTAGCCTCACACTGGCTCTCATCTTGGAACTCAGTATGTTTCTGATAGTTTATAAATGGAGCCACGTATTTTTCAGTTGACTTTTCTTAAGAACGAGTTCATGAAATACTTCCTAGTTTCCTTCCGAACTTCCCCAATCAAGATGTGAGTGGGAGCAGCCCCAGCTCCCACAGATACCTTCAGAGGGGGTCCCAGGCTTAACTATAGGATGATGACAATTTGCAAAAGGCCAATTTAGCAGCAATTGGATTTTTCCTGCCTGCTTGCACCATTAGCTGACAACTCACTTCTCTATCACATCTGCAAACAGTTCCCCTAGACAGTTCTGACATTTCCCACTTAGAAAAGCCACTTTCAGGAAGCTATTAACCCAAACGGAACCTTCCTGGTCAAGCTCAGGGGTACAGCAAAGCCTCAGGTGGGCAGGTTTGCAGCCATTTGGTTCCCAGTAAGGGATAAGACCTGCCAAACAGGACAAATTGGAAAAAATAGACCAAAGATGTCAGAACTGTGAGCCTAAATACCTCGTTGGGTTTACAGTACAGTCACAATAAAACTCTTATTTTTTTTTTTTTTTTTGCGGTACTGGGGATTGAACTCAGGGGCATTCTATCTCCGAGTTACACCTCCAGCCCTATTTTTTATTCTTTATTTGGAAACAGTGCCTCACTAAGTTGCAGAGTGTCTCACTAGGTAGCTGAGGCTGGCTGTGAACCCAGATCCTCTGGTCTCAGCCTGCCAAATGCTGGGATTACAAGTGTGTGCCACCACACCCAGCTTCAAACTCCTATTTTTTTTAAAGTATAAATCCATGACAGCAATGACCACAACTATCTGTTCACTACTGTGTACTAGAACAATGCTTGGTTCATAGTAAACAAATACTTGCTGAATGGATAAATAAATGTATTATTAACTATGTGCCAGAAACATTATACATTACCTCATTTATTTTAATACCCAACTCCCAATGCTGTAAGATAGAAATCAGACAAGAAAACTGAGGGTCTGAAAAGTAAAGCAATTGCCCATGGTGCAATTGTCAGCTCTGCCAAAGACACACTCTTTCCGCTATGCCTCTCCTGACCAAAATGTTGGTTCAGACACTAACCTGGTGAGGTCCTTATATTGAGAGTCTTATTGAAATTATCCTTGAGTGCTTCCATCACAGACTTCATTTCTTCATCCACTTCTTTCAAGTTGATTATATCTTCAACCAAGGCTGCATTAATATTCACTCTGGCTTGAGACTGTCCTTTCCCTTTAGCTAGAAAGTCAATATTCAGTGAATAAAAAAACAGCAGCATAAACAGAGACAATAAGCAATTGGTGAAGAAGTACTTACTGTGTACACAGCAAAATGTCAAATGCTGAAAAATCATAGAACACTATCTTTGTCCTAGGTGACCAAGTGTCAACTAGGAACTGGCATTATGCTAAACACTTTCTGAGACACAGGCTTTATAATCAGACATCCCAGGTTAAAATCTTGGCTAGTCTATAGCTATATTGCCCTGAATGCAACTCTTCTTGTCCTAAGATCCTGGCTATAATGTATACTAGCTTTCTGACCTTGATCTGAGTATCAGGTTCCCTACTTGCAAAAGAAGAATATTATCTATATTGTGAGGTTGCTACAAGAATACAAATTAGGTCATTCAAACACCTAAAAGAGTACTTACTACCCACATAGCAGGGAATCCTTTAAGTGAATTAATGTCATATTTTTCAGAAAATAAGAAAAGTAAAGAGACTTGCCTAATGTCACAGGTCAGAAAATGGTAGTATCAAGATTTAGTCCCAGATTTGCCTAATGTTAAACCTATGATCCTTCCATTAGACCATCTCCACAAAATCTAATTGGAGAGAGGAAAAATATATTAACTCATTTAAAAATGGATGCCAAGACAAGGTTATGCACAGTATCAAAAAACTGATATAAACAAAAAGATCGTAGTTTAGAGCAATGATAGTAGCTTATATTTTACAAAATCAAGAGCACTGAAAGCTGAATAAAATTGGATTTTGCCAGGCAAGGTGGTATATACTTGTAATCCGGGTACTTAGGAGGCTGAGACAGCAGGATTGCAGGTTTGAGGCCAGCTTCAACAACTTAGTGAAAGCCTCAGCAACTTAGTGAAATCTTGTTTCAAATTAAAAAATAAAATAGGGCTCAGGGTATAGCTTGGAGGTAGAATGTCCCTGAGTTCAATCCCCAGTATCACAAAAAATAAAGAAAAGAAATTTAAAAAAATAAATAAAATGGGATTTTATGATTTTTCATATACATTCTGTAATATGTATGTGATATAAAAATTTTTACATTTCTTTATATGGGTGAGAAAGGAGAAAAGGAATAAAACTGGAGGGGTAGGGTACTGCAGAAAGAAAGAAAAAAATATATAACCTTGTAATAGCCAAGATACGAAAAACGACTGAATTGACTGTCAACAAACAAATGGATAA
>PVLC010026359.1:0-22782 GCA_004027655.1 Graphiurus murinus | reverse complement strand
TTTTTTGCGGTACTGGGGATTAAACTCAGGGGCATTCTACCTCCGAGCTATACCCCTAGCCCTATTTTTTTTATTCTTTATTTTGAAACCGAGTCTCACTAAGTTGCAGAGGGCCTCACTAGGTAGTTGAGGCTGGCCGCGAACCCAGATCCTCCGGTCTCAGCCTCCCGAATGCTGGGATTACAAGCGTGCGCCACCACGCCCGGCTCCCCAGCCCTATTTTTAATTCTATATTTTGAAGCAGGGTCTCACTAAGTTGCGGAGTGCCTCACTGAGGCTAGCTGAGGCTAGCCTCGAACCCGGATCCTCCAGTCTCAGCCTCCCAAATGCTGGGATTACAAGCATGCGCCACCACACCAGGCTCTTATTCATTTTGTGACTTCAAACTCCATCAATAGAATACTATTGTAAAGGTTACTGTGAGAATTGAGTGATTCTACATTACAAACTCAGTGCAATTTACTTAGTGTAGTTTACTTAATCATTGAATAAATATTAGCTTTGAATTTTACTAGGATGAAAATTAGAATTTAGGGTAAGCACAAATTTTTTTTCTTTCACCTGAGTAGTTTCCAGCTAGAGGATAGGACAAATGGATTTGTTTGGGCTTGCGCATATATGCAGACACCTGATTATGCAGTTGTATTGGGATTGGTGGAAACTAGGAATATGTGGGAAGAGTCTCAGTTGCCTTACCCCCAGGCATTTGCAGGAAAGTCAACATTGTCACCAGAGGCTTCCTGCTTCTAGCCAGCTATAGACCAAAACAACTATAATGCCACTGCCTGCTGGTTCCCCCCCCCCCCCCCCCCGTACTGGGGATGGAACCCAGGGGAGTCCCGAGTACCAAGCTATACCCTAGTCAATCCTATTTTTTATTATTTATTTTGAAACAGGGTCTCACTAAGTTGCAGAGGGCCTCACTAAGCAGCTGAGGCTGGCCGCGAACCCAGATCCTCCTGTTTCAGCCTCCCAAGTACTGGGATTACAAGCGTGTGCCACCATGCCTGGCTACCTACTAGTTCTTAACTGAGGACCTATCAGTACCTCACATCCAAGAGCTCAGAACAGGCAGATTATAGGACAGCTGCTCATACACTGGCTTGGAGTTTTGGGGGAAAGGAAAAAAAGACTTGTCATTTTAGTTTCTTCTCTATTCAGGAAACATGAGCATTAGGGGAGAAAATATACTTTTGGCTCAGGCCAACAGCTGGGTAGATGTGGATAAAGCTGTTCCCTTGGGAGCAGATAAAATACATAGAGCTTTTGTTACTTACCCAGTCTCAATTTGTTCTGTAGTTGGGGTGGGGTAAAGTTAATCTGCTGGAAGAGTGAACAGGACAGGGAAGTATGGAGGTATATTGAACCCTCGATGGCCCTGTCCCTCATTCTGGATCAGGTTGGTGTCACTGGAGTTTTCCTTATTGTTTTCTTTAATGTAAGTCAGCAGGATTCTTTTGCCACTCTCAACTTTTATATTCTGGGAATTGTGCTCTAGGCACATGGGAACATTTTCTACAACAGACTCAATGTTTGAGATGCTTAACCACTGTTGTTACACTAGCAAGGTAAATTGGTTTATGGATTTTGGTGGAACTGTTGAGAAAACTTAGGATCAGGGACTGCAGAACAAGTGGACAGACATTAGCTGGATCATCTCAAGAGACCTTTTACATTTTCCATTCTGTGGAGGCTGGGAAAGGATTTTGTAATCTTTGGGACTGTTTTGAATTAAGTTCTCTAGTGAAAGGTTGTTTTAAGGGCCCTCACTTTCCCGTCATCTGCCTTGAACTGTATGTCCCACCCCTCATACCACATTCTATGTTTTTTTCTCTTGCTCCAAGGACCTCATCTTAGTCCTAGTGCAAAAGCTTTCTTTCCTCTTAGAGCTTCTTCGGCTCCTGGTCTCTGAGATATAAATATGGCGCTTGATTAGGGAGAAGAGCTCAGTACTGAATTCTAAACTCTTTGACTGCTTTTATTTTTCTTTTTTCAGGTTCAAGTGCTGGATTGTGTCATGTGACCATCCCAAAACTCAGAGCACCCAATGGCCATCTTTGCCCTCTGTCACATAACTTGAAAACTGACTGATGGCCTTTTTGCAGTGGTTCCCTCCAGGAAGTCTTGATCTCAGTGAAGTTCTTTCCTGGCATTCCAGTACCCCAGTCAGCCCCATACTCCTCAGACACCCTTAGCAAACGAAGGCAATCACGCACACACCATGTAACAAATACTCAAAGTAAATAATTACAACAGTAATGATATGTTCAGAGGGGCACTGGCCAGGTCCACACACATAAGTAGGGGAGGGGTCAGCAACTCCCACTGAGTTGCTGGGCCAAGCCTCTATCCCATGCCTCTTTGGGGATACAAAAGAACAAGGGACTGAGACTTCAACTCATAGATTTATGTTCATTAGAGATGCTACCCCTCCCTGACCCTGCAAAGGTCTTTATTTGGTGGTATGAAAGGGGCAATATTTTAAGTGTCCCCCAAGTTTAATGCCCTAGCTATCTAGATTCTGTAGAGGGGAAGTTACCTGATGCTTATTTGCCCAGGCCCCACCCTGTTCAAGATCAAGAGGTTTTTGACCTGGGGTGGGAGGGTGGAGGAGCCACCTTTTCTTCATTTTTCTGCTCCTCTCCTTCCACCAAGGGAATGTGAATAGTGTTGATGGCCAGGTGTGTCTTGTTCTCTAAGACTGGGGCAGAAGGAAGGATAAGAACAGGGCCAGAGAGGAGAGGCTTGGGGTTAACATAACTGCTATATGGGAGAAAGTGAATTGAAACGCTTAACCCACTCCTCTACTGAAACAGCTTATCTCATTTTCTCACTATGAGAATAAGAGTAAGATGCTAGGGTTCAACAGCATCACCTTCCCAAAGGTGGTCACATACTTTTGCCCCATCTATGGTCTGGTCCAAGCTGTGAGACATGCTTTCAGGAAGAACAAGCCTTCCAGGTCTGCTTTCCAGCTTGGGCTTTACTATTTCTACCAGACCATAACTGCTGGCTCCACTTAGAGTGATCATTTTGCTGCAGCCCCCCTCCTGCTCCCTAACATCCTCTAGGCTCCTGATGGGAGCCAAGAGGTCTGCTGGTGAGGTATGGGGAGGGTGTGGAGATTCTCAACTCCTTGGCTTCAGGCACTGTCCAGCTGGGAAGCAGAGGGGAACTTGTACTCTCTGAAGCCTGTGACTCCTCTAAGCCTCACATCTCTTCACCACTACTCTGGTGCCCTGGTTATCTTGTCCCACAGCGAGAGGTATTTTATGTCCATAAAGTGCCCGTGGTAAGTGCTCAGAATTCATCTCTTGGCTGTGGCGGGTGCTGCTATTTCTCATTCCATCGAGGGGAAGAAACTGAGGCACAATGAGTCCAGAGGAGTATGGGTCAGGATTGTGGGAGGAATGAATGGGCCCACCTAGTGACTTGAAGTGGCAACCAGTCTCTGCCTGCTTTCTAGCCTTCCAAACCAGGGAGTCTCCATTCCTTCCCATCCTCTGCTGTCACTGGTCTTGTCAGATGCCTTTCCCCACTGTGCTGTGTTCTCCCTGCTGCCAGGTACTGCTATACTCCAAAAATAAAAAAATTATAGACACTCTGCTTCCTTGTTCTCCCTCCTTCCACCCTGAGCTTTGGGGTTGGGGACTAAAATGTCCCCCCTCCAGAATCCCTTCCACCTTGGTCTGCTGGCTCTATTCCCTAGCCCAGAGCAGTGATTTGGATTCAAATGCCCTGTAACCTTCAGCCCCTTACTACTACTTTCTCGACTCCTCCTAACTTTTCCCAGATCTGGGGGACTCTGGGATCTCTACTGTTTTTTTCTATTGACCTGAAGATAATAGAGGCTGGGAGCAGGGACATTCCACAGGCTCTTTGGTCTATCTCGGCTGAGTAATTTGGGCATAAGCAGGCTGTACCCTCTGGCTAAATAAATCAACATGAAGGTGGGCCTGAGGGTTAGTTTAGTGGCTTTCATATAGATCCTGGATGTTGAGGACTTCCCCCTCCCCCTAACTCCTAAACCCTAACCTGTTTCCATGGCCACTCAGTTCAACCCAGTTGGCTCAAGAAGGTTAGGGTGATTATGGGTTAGAAACAAACATGTCAGCTCTCTTGCCCTTTACTCCCATTCCCAACCCTGGAGGCTTTATACAAGTGCTTAAGCGGGTGGGTCTTGGGGAAGAGCAGGGTTTGGGGCATAAGGGACAAATGGGGTATAGTGGGCAGGGGCCCTCCTATTCCAGTAAAGCCAAATACCAAAAAATGAAAAGTCACAAATAAATAAATAAATAAAATTCCCAAATCCTTACTTTTGCCCCTGCCCTCACTTCCCTCTCCCTGGACACTATTGGAGGGAGAGAGGGAAGAAGTTCAGAGTGGATTTTTTAATTTCCTCTCCCACTTAGGGGATTTCCCTAAACTATACCAAGCCCCTCACCTTGCCCACCTTGCCAGTGGAAGAAAGGAGGCTTGGTGTGGGGCTTTCATTTATTACTCCATTTCAGTCTCTTTCTCAGTGTTTGTCTCTGCCTAGTCTCTCTCTACTGCCTCTTACTCCTTTGCCTTCTCAGTGCTGCTCTGTTCATTCTCTTGTCTCTTTCCCTTTGTCTCTCTTTCTTTGTCTACATCTCTCTGTCTTCTTGCCAAACCTTCTCACCTGCAAACCTCAAACACTCCACCCTGACCATGCCCTTCCTTTTCCTTTCCCCACCCCTCATCCCTCAATCCCCGCCTGCCTCCCTCTGTTGTATTGCACACTGCTTGGTCAGGGAACAAGGTGTGATGTTCATGGGAAGAGGTGGAGGGAGCTCTAGGGCTTGGGGGAATGGGGGTCAGGGATGGGGATCTCAGGGTAGGGTCTGTAGGGGAGGCATCCACTGTCCCCCACCTTAGGAGCAGCCACAGCGATCCACCACCATGCCAGGGATCTTGCCGTAGATAATCTGCTGCTTGTCATTGAAGTAGAGCATGTTGATTGGGGACATCTTGGTAGGGGTGCAGCAGGGCCCAGCAGAGCCTCTTGGATTGGCCTGTTGCACCAAATGAGTGTGCGGATACTTTTGCATGAACATGTACTCGCACTGGCCGGAGCAGTAGTTGGCCTTGTAACGCTTAGGTGCGATGATCCAGTCCCAGCCGAAAGCCTCAAAGTCCACTGTGAGGGGATATCGGCAGCAGCGGGACTCGCTGGAGTGCTCATCACAATCCAGGCCCAGGTTCCGCCGGGACCGTTTTGTGTTCTCTAGGACTCGAAGCTCCATGAAAGGATGCTGAGGGTCAGGGAGAGGGGAAAGAGATGTGACATAGCCCTGAACAGTTCCTCTTCCCTGTTCCTTTCCCACCTGCCTCTCAACAGGGGCATGAGAACAGAAACTATTGACTTCTGGGCTTTTCCATTGCTCCCACCCTTGGCTTTTGTCTTTTTATCTCCTGCCCTCTTTTTTTTTTGGTCATAGAGCATCTCTCCTTCAACTCAACTTCCCTAATTCTTCCTCTCCTGGCAACCTGACCCTCATGAGCCCTTTGGCCCAGGGCTTCATCAACAGCCAGTTTTTGTGTTCCCACGAATCTCCCATTAACTGGCACCTTCACCCCAAATCCAGTTTCAGCTGTTACCTGGCTTCGTTCCCTGAAAAGTGATAGTTGCTACCCCACCCTCCTACCCCTCTAGAGTCAGCTGGAGAAATAACACTGATCCCCAACCCCCTTCACATTTCACATTCCTCATCTACTTCTCCTAACTTCCCCACCTCAAGGCCAGATTATACATATCCACCACCACTTAGGCCCCCTGCTCACCAGCCCCTCAGCTCCTGGCCCCAAGGAGGTGACAGCCAGGTCTGTGCCACTGGGATCAAAGGCGTTGATCTCGATGCCCCAGTTGCTCTGCGGCTGGCGGAACCAGCTGTGTAGCACTTGCTTGAAGTCGATGCTCTGCCAGTGGCCGGAGCGTGAGTGCAGCTCAATCTTGAGTGAACGGATACGGATGTGACGCCGGCCTCCACCCCCTCCCCCTGGGGTCCCTTCCCCAGTTAGGGGTTTCAGTCGCAAGATCTGCAGGTAGACTGTGGCTGGGCGGGGCACAGGCCGAAGGTACACCCACAGCTGGGCCTTCAGTACCTTTGTGAACATCACCTTGGGGCTGAAGTGGAAATGGCAACACAGAGGGCTGCCATCTGTTTGCACTGCAGGGTCCGCTGATAAGAGAGAAGGGGGCACAACATCAGCAAAAAGTGTTTGTAGGGGGGATCAGCAGCCCTGGGTGGCACTGGCAGATTGGTCTCCTCAGCCTGAGTTTTCCAGTTCTTCACCCCTCTCCAGCACCTATCTTGTGGACTACCCTTACAGAGTCTGTGGTACCCAACACACTGCCTCCTCTGTGTAGGATGGCGGCTCTGTCAGGCTTTACTGATCTATATCCATTCCCAAACCCACTTACCCTACCCATAGATTGATTCCCCTCTACCAGATAATGTGCAAAGATCATTATCAGGGCATTTACTTTTCACTTGCATCCTCCAACTTTTTCTGAATCTTTAATGCTCTTATCATACCTGCTGTCCTTAGATCACCTTGCCCCATTTGTGATCTGATTTGTCTGATGGGCAGGTGAAACCTGGCCTTCCCCCACCCCCTAAGAAGAAAGAAGATAGCCTCAGAGGAGATAACCCAGGGTCCAGAGAGGGAGTGTGGGCTAAATTTATCTCATAAAGTAAACCAGAATTCAGATCTAGGCTTCTCATTCCCAATGGCATGCCCACCAGAAAGGAACTACTCATGTACTTCCGGTGCATAGGACTCCCCATTCCTCCTCCCCTGAGACCAAGTTTCCTTAGCTGCTTCCTTATCACCACCTTGACTGTTTCAGCTCTTGAGGAAAGGAAAAACTTCTTTCCTCCTGTTTGCCCAAAGATCAGAAATAACTATTTGCCGGGCATGGTTGTGCACACTTGTAATCCCAGTACTTGGGAGACTGAGACTGGAGGATCACAGGTTAGAAGCCAGCCTCAGCAACTTAGTGAGATCCTGTTTCCAAATAAAAAAATAAAAAAAATAGGTCTGGGAGTATAGCCCAGAGGTAGAAGGTTTCTGGGTTCCATCTCCAGTACCACACAGACAAAAACTTCAACACACCAAATCAACTATAATCAGCAGGATGGTACACACCTGTAATCCCAGCTACTAGGGAGGCTAAGGTGAGAAAATCCTGAATTTGAGGCTCTGGGTCAGTCCCTAATACCGCAAACATAAAACTACAATTAGTTGTCTTTTTTTTTTTTTTCCCTTGAGCTTCCTTTGGTTTCTCAGTACAGTGCCAGCAAATCTTTACAAAGGTTCAACATTCCAACTTTGCATTCTGACCTGCTTCCCCTTGTTCTAGACCATAAATTGACCCTTTTGGGGGCTAAAGGATGATTCTCAATATATTCCATTTCTTCCCCTTCTTAATCTCTTAAATGGGTTGGGAATGCCCTGTATCATGCCTCCTCTGGACAGGAATGTCCATTCTCATTCTAGATAGGAAGACTCTGGAATGAGCTTTTCCGGAACCATGCCTGGGTCTTGCATTCTGCATAATCATAGATGACTTAACATCTGTTGTCTCCCATCAGCATGCTGCCCCACTTCACCCCAGGAGAGGCAGAATTCTCCAATGTCTTCATACATTCAGTACATAATACACAAAGTCCTGTAGCACCTTTTTCCTTGATTTTTCTCTCAGTTACCCTGCTGGCTGGAGTGCCAGTGGTTGGGCAATGGACTGTGGTTTGAGGGGTGGGGATTCAGAGATTAGGAGAGTAGCTGGGGCAGGAGCTACAGGTGAGATCAGGAATGACAGGCAACAATCAATTAGCAAATAATATCTAATTTGGGTATAGGAATTGTCTGTTTCTTGCCATTAGATACCTATCTTGAGGGTGGACACTGTGTCTGCTGACATTGTATTTTGTAAACCATTGTAGCTTTAGTGCTTCCCATAGTACCAAGCAGTATTCTATAGATGTGGACTGAATTCCCAATCTTAAATTGCACAGGTGAGTGCCTGAGAGCTCTTTCTAAACTCTGTTCTTTGGCTACAATTGAAGCAGGTTTAACTATGCCCTGACTCCTCCTTCAGCTGTGTCTGACCTTATCCACCAGACTTCTCAGTATGATACAGATGATTCTAGATTCACAGGAGTGCTGAGCATTAAATATAGGATGAAAATAGTAGTAGCTTCTCAATAAATGTCAGCTCTACACGTACTGATCTACCTAAGCTACCACTGGATTTGGAGGTGAGGGATCTGGCAACAGAGCTCCATCCCTCTGAGTCTTTGGTTCCTTTGGACTGAAATTCCCCCATGCCCACCCCAGGGAATCTTCATACTCTTCTTCCCCAGTGGATGTGAGGAGGTCAGTGCTACTAGAGACAGGACATAAGGAGAAAGTAAAGGGAAAGGGGAAGAGTCCAGGAAAGGTTGGAGATGATGAGGGGGGTAAGAGTGAGAGAGGAATGAAGGCAGGTTAGAGGAGATGAGCAGAGAAATGGAGTGAAGAGGAAGATCATGGTAAGAGGAGAAACAAGTTTGGGAGTTGGAAGATGCCAGAGTGTTGTAGAAAGGAGTATGGGTTAAGGTAGGGGTGGGAGGGAGCTGAACCTAGTGGGGGAAAGAAAAGAGAGGTCTGAGAGGGTACCAAGGGAGGAACAAAGGAGAAGCAGGTAGAGCTACGGAGAGAAGTGAGACTTGAGAGTCCCCAATACACAAATAAGCCCAGCTCCGGCAGCGAGGGGAAGGGGCCACATATGTGTTGGATTGATCTGGTTGGTGGCAGGCAGCAGGTCAGGTTTAGTGGGCGGTGCTGGTGGGGGAGAGAGGTCATTGCACTATTTTCAGCAAAAGCCCAACCCCCCTCCCTACTCAAGGCCTCGTCTTTCCACCCCCCACTACACACCCTTTCCCAACTTCGCTAGAAGGCCTAGGGGCAGGAGGTTGGGCTGAGAGGGCAGGGGCCTCTTGGTATGGGGAGGAGAGAGAAATTGAGGGGCTGGGCTTGGCTCCCAGAAGGGCAGGGGGCTGGGTTCCCAGGATGAAGGCTGGGGTGGGAGAGCCTGGGAGGGTAGAGGGAACTAGGGCAGGCAAAGCAGCCTAGGAGAGGTGGGGGCTGGGGTCCAGGGTTGAGGGCTGGGGGAGGGGAGGCAGGGGGAGGGGAGCAGAGGCCATCTCTGCTGACAAACACCTCCCCCGATTAGCAGAGCACAAGTCTCTTATTAAAGCGGGTCCCTGGGGATTAGACTATAAAAGTCTCTTTTTCCTTTTCCCCTCTCTCCCTCCCCTCCCCTCTACTCCCCCTCCCTCCCTTAAGAGCTCAGCTAGGCTCTTAAAGGGGACGTACAATACCTGGCTGGAGACCCAGTTCCCTAGTTACCCAAGTCCTAGGGTGGCACAGGAGTGGAAGTTGGGGTGAGACCCCACCTGCTGGTGCTCTCTTTAGTCCTAACCTGCACCGCCCAATTCCTGCATCCTGCATTCCTGCATCACTGGAGCTAATTCTGGGCTCAGGCCTTAATGGCCAGGGGATGCTAGGCACAGTGAGGGGCAAGGGGAAGTCCACAGGCTGATCACTCTCCTGGAAATCACACACACTTCACCGCAGAGACCAGAGTATCTTTCCCTCTGTACCCTTCATCTTCCAGCAAACTCTGGATCAGAATTCCTCTACAACTGATTCCTAGAATCCCCACCCCCACCCCTGCCCTCAGTCAATCTCAGACTGACCCTTGTTTCATAGCAGAAGCCTTAAGAACTGAAGGGAGACTGAGGAACCAGAGACTAGATCTGTACACACACACACACACACACACACACACACACACACACACACAGAGTTCCCTGGTTCTTTGAGTTTTCTTTACAGCCCTGACCAAACACTGTGGAGATGAGTCCTGCAGAAATCTGTGTGTCGGTATCAGGCACTCAGCCTCCTAGATACACACCTGGGTTCCCGTGCCTCTCCCGTGGTCTAGGCACAAGGACTCCCCTCGGCCCCCAGCTTTTTATGACCCATCTGCCAATAAACCAGTCTCCCCCCTCTTCTGTTCTGAGCCATAAAACTAAACAGCGTGTGTGGGGGGGACCTTGCCAAGCCACTAGGGAATGAGAGGGCCTGGTTCCCTGGAGTTGAGTGGGGGGAGACCAACTGGGGGAGGGGAAGAGGGAGTCACCTGACCCTAGGGAAAGCCAGGGGTGGGGGTATAGTATTGGCCTGGATTTTCCAGGCCATAAAATTTCAAAGCAGCTCATGTCTATTAACATGTTCATCTTCCGTTCGGCCAGAGACTCGGATGCCTGGGTCTCTCCCCCTACTGCACCCCCCCTCCTCGATCTAGTTCCTTCTCCCTGGGTCTTCCTCTCTTAAGTCCAGCTGCGGGAAAGGCAGGAGAATAAGGAATGGGACACTAAGGTTTAAGTAAGCAAATGGTTGTTCTTAAGCCCCCCAGCGCAAGGGAGTTGAGCAAGCCTTTTCTGGCCCCTCGGGATACTCAGTAGGAGACTAGGCTCAGGATGGAAAGGGTGCTGACGGGTCTGCCAGGGGGAGCACCCGGTTCTGGGATCCTATTCCTAGGAAGGAGAGAGGGGCACTCGGTTCTCTGTAACCCGGTGGGTGCGTTGCGGAGCAGCGGGCAGGGAGTTGGTGCCGGGGCGGTGGGAAGACAGAAAGCACTGCGGCCCAGCCGGGACTGCAGGGGTCCCGAGCCTTCCGATTCTGTTTTCCCACCCCCTCCCTCCCCGGTGGCCTTCAGGACAGAGTTGCTGCCCAGTCCCCAAGGTTGCAGACCCCCAGCTACCCCCCGAACTCCTTCAACCTGGGGTTTTCGCACACCGGGGGTGGGAGGCAGTATCTCGCTACCGGCTCGGCTGCCCCCCTCCCACCTGCGGGAAAGGGGCGTGCACACAACTCCGCTGCCCATCTTCACCGCTCGAAAAAGTTCTGTGAAGTAGCCCCCGCTCCCCAATACATCAAGTTTTCGCAGAAAAGGCTTCCGGGCCGGGGGCAGCCGGGAGCGCCCTCCCAGAGCCGAGCCAGCACCGCCCCGCTCGAGCCCCGCAGCCCACTTACTCTCCTGGGCCATGCTAATGACTGTCTCGGTGGTGGCGTGGTACTCGTCCTCCTCCAGGAAGTCCTCGGGCTGCAGCGCGTCGCCCTGGAAGTCGTGCAGGTCCAGGATCTGCTGCAGCGGCGGCGCCTTGGGCAGCAGCTGCTTCACCACCTCGCGGCTGATGTTGGGCGCCTCCTTGAGCCGCAGTTTGCTGAGGATCTGCGACTTGATGCTCTCCAGGCGCAGCTCGCGGCTGTGCTGCCGCCACACGCACACGGGGCAGCCGTCCGGCTCCGGCGCCGCGGACGGGGCCGGCTGACTGGAACGCTCCCCCCCGGCCCCGGCCGCCGCCGCCGCCGCCGCCGCCGCCGCCGCGGGGCCCTCGGCCGCCTCCCCCCGGGGCCGCAGCTCCAGGGCGAGGAGCAGGAAGCCCAGCAGCAGCGGGGCCGCGAGCACCATGCTGGAGGGGAGGGGAGGAGGACTGGGGGGCGGGGACGCCGGAGTCCCGCGGGGAGGGGGCGGAGGGAGGGGGAGGGAGGAGGAGGGGGTCCGGGCGGCGCGGGATTGGGGGCTGCCCGGCCGAGGGGGGGCCGGGGGGCCGGGGGCGGCGGGCGCGCGGGCGGGGCGGGCGGGCGGCCGGGGCGGGCGGCTGGGGGGGCCCGAGCCCGGGCCAGGCCCTTTATAGCCCCGGCCCCCGTGTCGTCAGCGGCCGCGATTGGCTGCGGAGCCAACAAAAGAGGTAGCGCTGTCATCCGAGGCGAGAGAGGGAGCCGGAGAGAGCCGAGGATCAGAGAGAGAGGGAGGGAGCGAGGGAGCACGGGCCCGGAGAGAGGAGACGGAGATGAGGGGGAGGGGGGAGGTAGAGAGGAAAGTCAGAGTCGGAGAGACCCGGGAGGGACCGAGAGATAAGAGGGGAAGAGACGGATCCAGAGACACCGAGACTGGAAGAGGAGAGCGAGGGAGAGACAAAGGGGGGGAAAGAAGAGTCGGAGGGGAGAGACTTAGCTCCAGAGAGGCAGAGAAGGAACAGGATAGGGGGATCCGGGGGAGAGTTAGAATGGAGAGTTAGAGACAAAGATAGGGAGAGTCCAGAGAGAGATGCGGCCGGCGGGGAAACTGAGGTCCTCAGAGCAAATCGAGAGAGATGAGGGGAAATAGAGATGGGAACAAGGGCAAAGGAACTGATGGGACAGAGACCAGTACCCTGGGAAAGGCAGAGGGAGCAGACATGGAGCATCTGGGCAAAGGCAGACTGGAGGGAAGGAGTGACAACCACCGGAGTCAGCCGTGGTGGGAGCCCCAAGAGCCCAGAGGAGGCCCAGCTCTACCACAGGTAGCCAAGGATGTTTAAAGAAGTCACGGAGGACGGGGGCAGTGACACACACCTGTAATCCCAGCTACTTGGGATGATGAGTCAGGAAGATGACACATTGAAAGCCAGCCTGGGCAATTTAGCAAAACTTTGTCTCAAAATGAAAAAGGAAAAGGGCTGTAGATGTAGCTCAGTGGTAGAGCCACCCCCCCTTCCCCTCGGTTCAATCCCCAGTACCACCCCCTTTCCCCACACACACACTTAAAGCAGGCACGGAGGGATGAGGCTGATTTATAAGACAGGGATCAGGAGCTGGGTGTGGTGGCACACATCAGTAATCCCAGTACTTGGGAGGCTGACACAGGAGGATCACAACAGGTATGAGGAAGCCTCAGCAAGTAGTGAGACCCTGTTTCCAAAATAAAAAATAAAATAAAATAGGGCTGGGGATGTAGCGCAGAGATAGAATTCCCCTGGGTTCAAACCCCAATACAGAGAGAGAGAGAGAGAGAGAGAGAGAGAGAGAGAGAGAGATCAGGGAGATTAGGAAAGGAGGCAGCCAGGGACAACCTGGGAGGTTGGGCAGGTGATGGAAGCACTGGGACAGGAGGAACTCTAACAGCTGGGGTTTAACAGAGCAAAGGGAGTCAGCAGGCTGGAGAAGAGGGAAACTGGGGGCCACTGCGGGAGGAGCTGGAGGAGGCAGGGCAGGAGGCCACTGTACTTGGAGAGGAATCTGACCCTCTGGATTCCTAGCTGTGGATCTGCAAGGTCTTAGAGAAGGGGCTTGAAGTTGCAGGGGTGAGGATAGGAGAAAGGTCTACCTTGGATATGGATGCCTGAGTTGGAGACAGCAAGTTGCCAGGGGAGAAACCCAGATATGGGACAGCCCTGGTCTTCAGGTGTGACCGTGGGCACAGCCAGAGGGCAGAGTCGAATTATTATTATTATTATTATTATTATTATTATTATTATTATATTACTATTATTATTATTAGGATTGAACCCAGAGGCATTCTACCTCTGAGCTATACTCCTAACCCTATTTTATTTCTTATTTGGAAACAGGATCCCATAGGCTGATGAGAGTCTCACTACTTGCTGAGGCTGTCCTCGAACCTGCCATCCTGTCTCAGCCTCCCAAGTACTGAGATTACAGGCGTGTGCCACCTGGCTTTCCTCTCTGGAATTAGAGCCCATAAAATATCTTTTTTTTTTTTTTTTTTTTTTTTTTTGCAGTACTGGGGATTGAACTCAGGGGCTTTCTACCTCTGAGCTATACCCCCAGCCCACCCCCAGCCATATTTTCTATTCTTTATTTTGAAACAGGGTCTCACTAAGTTGCGGAGTGCCTCACTAGGTAGCTGAGGCTGGCCGTGAACCCGGATCCTCCAGTCTCAGCCTCCCAAATGCTGGGATTACAAGCGTGCACCACCACACCCGGCTCCATAAAATATCTTAAAGTTGGCCTGGGCTGGGCGTGGTGGCACATGCTTGTAATTTCAGCATTTGGGAGGCTGAGACGGGAGGATCCGGGTTCACGGCCGGCCTCAGCTACCTAGTGAGGCACTCCGCAACTTAGTGAGACCCTGTTTCAAAATAAAGAATAAAAAATAGGGCTGGGGGTATAGCTCGGAGGTAGAATGCCCCTGAGTTCAATCCCCAGTACCACACACACACACACAAAAGTTGGCCTGGC
This sequence comes from Graphiurus murinus, assembly GCA_004027655.1. Lineage (NCBI taxonomy): Eukaryota > Metazoa > Chordata > Mammalia > Rodentia > Gliridae > Graphiurus > Graphiurus murinus. Next base: position 8,682 of record PVLC010026359.1, on the reverse strand, counting down.
ATAAACATAAGAAGAATGTTGGTTTAGGGAGCTGGAGTGGAATGAGGGAAGAAATTGGGGGTCCAGGTATGAGGGTGGAAAGTTGAGTCAGGGTTAGAAAGACCAAGCTGGGGAGCTTTAAATAGATGATCCATTCCAGTAGGGAACAGGAACTGAGAAGCAACAGAATGGCAAAAACTTGGGCAGCTGGTTTCCTCCCTTCTTTGTACCAAGACCTGGGCATCTTAGCATTTCATCAAGTTTCTTTATTTTAATATGGGGATCACAATATCTAGCTTCAACTGGTTATAAAGTTTACATAATAAGCCAGGTGTGGTAGTACAGGCGTGTAATTCCAGTACTTCGGAGGCTGAAACTGAGGATCACAAGTTTGAAGCCAGCCTCAGCAATTTAGTGAGATTTTCAACCACTTAGTGAGATTCTGTTTCAAAAATAAAAATAAAATAGGGCCAAGGGGGTGTAGCTTGAAGGTAGAATGCCCCTGGGTTCAATCCCTGGTAACACACACACACACACACACACACACACACACACACACACACACACACACACCAATCGATCAAAGAGGCCTTTATGATGGGCTTTCTCTCTTCTCTTTGTGTGTGTGTGTGATACTGGGCATTGAACCCAGGGCTTCACAAATGCTAGGCAAGCACTCTTTCACTGAACTACATGCTCATCTCTCTCTTTTTTTTTTTTTTTTTGCGGTACTGAGGATGGAACTGAGGGGCATCCTACCTCCAAGCTACACCCCCAGCCCTATTTTTTATTTTGAAACAGGGTCTCATTAAGTTGCAAGGGCTTCACTAAGTAGCTGAGACTGGCCCCGAACCTGGATCCTCCTGTCTCAGCCTCCCAAGTACTGGGATTACAGGCGTGGGCCACCACGCCTGGCCTCTGTTCTCTTATTTCCAAATCCTTACAGAGGACTTTCTTCTTCCCAGAACAACTCCCCAGCTGAAGGTGGAGCTCAGTGGTAGAGCATGTGTACTTAGCCAGTTTCAGGCCCTGGGTAGAAACCCAATACCAAACTCCCACCTCCAATCTCTTGGCCAGATTTACTCTTTTTGCTTTTTTTTAAATCTCTGAGTATAAATGAGATTTTAGATATGCCATTCAGGAGTTCTTTCATTCCTCTAGCTTCTTGACTAGAACTTAGCTGCCTAGGTTCAAATCTCAGCAATCCCCATTTTCTGGCTGTGTGAAATTCGACATGATTAGGAGGTACTAGGGATTTAATCGAGGAGCACTCTACTACCCTTTGTAAACTTTGAAACAGGGTTTTGCTAAATTGCCCAGTTTGGCTTTGAACTTGTGATCCTTCTGCCTCAGCCTTCTAAGTGCTATAGGATTATAGGCCACTGTGCCTGACTCCAATATCTTTGTGTGTGTGTGTGTGTGTGTGTGTGTGTGTGTGTGTGTGTACCCAGGGGCATTCTACCTCTGAGCTACACTTCTGGACTAATTTTATTCTTATTTTGAAACAGGGTCTTGCTAGGTTGATGAGAGTCTCACTACTTTGCTGAGACTGTCTTTGAACCTGCAATCCTCCTGTCTCAGGGTCCCAAGTACTGGAATTACAGGTGTGCACCACCATGTCTGGCTTCCGACAAGTTCTTAAACCTCCTTGAATTCTTCATTTATGTAATAGAGATAATATTATACCTATTTCATATGATTATGAGGATCAAATATTTGCTAAGACACCACTATAAATGTGCTAGGCATTATTCTTACCCAATTTATAACCCAAGAGAGCAGAAACTTTTCCACCAGTTTTCCTTAGATTCTTTGAATAAAGAGTGAATGAAGCTGGGTGTGGTGGCACACACCTGTAATCTGAGTGCTTGGGAGGCTAACACAGGAGGATCACAAGTTCGAGGACAGCTTTAGCAAGTAGTGAGACTCTCATCAACCTAGTAAGACCCTGTTTCCAAATAAGAAATAAAATTAGGTTGGGGGTGTAGCTTAAAGGTAGAATGCCCCTGGGTTCAATCCTCAGTATCACAAAAAAAAAAAAAAAAAAAAAAAGAATGAGCCAGACACGTGATCCACAGCTGTAAACCCTGTACCTGGGAGGCTGAAACAGAAAGATTACAGGTTTGAGACCAGCTTCAGTTATATTTAGTGAGAATCTCAACAACCTAGAGAGACCCTGTTTCTTTTCTTTTCTTTCTTTCTTTCTTTTTTTTTTTTTAATATTGGAGATTGAACCCAGGGGCATTCTACCTCCAAGCTACACCCTCAGCCCTATTTTTAATTCTTTATTTTGAAACAGGGTCTCGCTAAGTTGTGGAGGGTCTCACATAAGCATGCATGCATGCATAAATAAAGTTTTAAAAGGCTGGGGGTGTAACTCAGAGGTAGAATATCCCTGGGCTCAATTCCCAATACCACACTAAGTAAATAAATAAAGCCAAGCTTGGTGGCTTATGTTTGTAATCCCAGTATTTGAGAGGCTGAGACAGGAGGATCACAAGTTAGCCCCAAGTCTCAGCTATTTAGTGAGGTCCTCTGCAATTTAGTGAGACATTGTTCCAAAATAAAGAATAATGCAGGGTGTAGTGTTGCACTCGTGTAATCAGTACTTGGGAGGCTGAGGCAGGAGGATCGCAGATTCGCAGCCGGCCTCAGCTACTTAGTGAGGCCCTCCGCAACTGTGAGACCCTGTTTCAAAATAAAGAATAAAAAATAGGGCGGGGGGTGTGGCTCAGAGGTAGAATGCCCAGAGTTCAAACCTCAGTAACACATATACAAACACACACACACACACACACATATGGATCTTGGTACGTGGACCTGGTCAGAGCTGAGGGGAGAGAGAAAACTGTATATTTGTGTTCATGGTGGGTATTTGTTGTCTGCTAAATACTTGGGAGTTAGAGCAAAGAACAGTTTGCAAGACAGAGAAGGTTTTCATTCCTAGGCTCTCCACACTTTCTAGGACTACAAGTAATCCAATAAGCGGACAAGACTGCCATCTGGTGGTACAATGTGGAATGCCGGCTCCTTGGAGGTAGATCTAAAACCACGGTAGGTTTTTCTTTTTGCATTCAGCATATTTTTTCACTTTAGACTTCTAACCCGAGAAGTGTCGTCTCCCGAGCCGGGCGTGGTGGTGCACGCTTGTAATCCCAGCATTTGGGAGGCTGAAACCGGAGGCTCCGGGTTCGCGGCCAGCCTCAGCTACTTAGTGAGGCACTCCGCAACTTAGTGAGACCCTGTTTCAAAATAAAGAATAAAAAATAGGGCTGGGGGTATAGCTCGGAGGTAGAATGCCCCTGAGTTCAATCCCCAGTACCGAAAAAAGTGTGGACTCCCGCGGTGCTGGGGATGGTACCTAGGGCCTTGCGCACGCTAGGCAAATGCTCTACCACTGAACCACATGTCTAGCCCCAGAAGTTGTGTATCAGAATGCCACAGTAGCCTTGTCCTTTCTTCTTCTTTTTCTTTTCTTTTTTTGTGTGGTACTGGGGGTTGAACCTAAGGGCATTCTATCTTTGAGCTACACCTCCAGCCTTTTTTTTTATTTATTTGGAAACAGGGTCTCACTAGATTGATGAGAGTCTCACTACTTCCTGAGGCTGACCTCGAACCTGCAATCCTCCTATCTCAGTCTCCCAAGTACTGGGATTACAGGTGTGCGCCACCACGCCCAGCTAGCCTTGTCCTTTCGCCAGCCTCTCCTAGAGCTTTTCTCTTTTCTCGATTCCTTCAGGTTTGGTCCTGTTGGGTTCCTCTGAGTTGCAGGAACTAACTAACCCCTAGGAGGCTTCTTTCAGGAGCTTCCGAACTCCAGATGCCCCAGAACCCTGTTGGCTTTTCCGAAAAGATGCTGGAAGAGAGCTAGACATTAGTATTTTTGTTTAGGGCTGGGATGTAGTTTAGTGATAGAGCGCTTGCTTAGCATGTGCGAAGCCCTGGGTTAGATCTCCCGGCACCACAAACAACGAAAAAAATCTTTGCTTTTCCCGGTACAAACTAGCCAAGGCTGGGGGCCCCGCCCACTGCGCTGATCTCCCTGGCAACTCTTCCTTTGCTAGGGGTGCCCCTCTCCCGGGGTTACCCAGGCAACCTTCGGGACCGCCTCCTTTAAGGTCCTGACTGGTTCATAGCAAACGTGGGTCGGGGCCTAAGGGAGGCATTTAGGTTTGAAGGTTGTGAGCTGCGGGGACAGGAGATGGTGTCCCAAGGGGAAAGAATGAAGTTTCAGGACCTGTCGGAAGGAAGGAGAGACTCTCTGGTGCGTACTCCGGCCTAGGGTAACTGTTAACATTCTTGGGAAGAGGAGATGCAGCTCCTGAGAACCGGTCGCTGGTTGCCAGGGTTCGAGGCCAGGGACGCCTCGGCCACTCTCAGGGGTGATGCTGCTAGGAACCGGGGACCACTGTAAGGAGGAGAGACTTCTGCTATTCAGCACCCCAACTCGCGGGCCTCCCCTATTCCAAACTGTCTTCCTCATTAGAGCTGGGCCCAGCGGAAAGTAGCTGTTTCTTTCTCTTCTTCCCTAGGGAGGCTTCCTAATCCTATTTTCTCCCCCTTTTTCTTCCAAAAGGCCCTATTTTGGGGGACGGTCGACTCATTCCTTGGCTCTGCAGGGCTTTCTCCAGAGGGGAGGGGTGCAGTGATTGAGCTGTGGCCCAGGGCCCCTCTCTAGAGAAACTTCTTCCCCCTCCAGATGTGCCTTTGGGTATGTGGAGAGGCTCTTCTTGACTGAGAGTAGTATGTTGGTGGAAGAGGCCACTGCCCACAAACTTGGACTGTATAATTACAATCCTCTCCCACCCTTCAACCCTGTAATTACCTGGCTTGGATTTCTGGCAGCCCTGTTAACCTCTTTAGCACCAAGGCCCTCTAAGAGAAGTGGGGGGCTGGCAGAAGGGAGCCAAAGAGTTTGTGTTTGGGGTGGTGATGAAGGAGGCTTAATACAGCTGGGAACCTCAAGAATCATTTGGGGTCATGACTTCCTTTGCCTCTGGCCTCCCAAAAGAGCCTTCGCCCCACCTCCAATCGGGGTCCCTAGTCCTCTTAGGGAAGACCAGCCTTTCAATTAACTGGGCAACCCCCTCCTCCCTTGGCTCTTTCTCTCCCCAGGCCTCTCCACCACCTCCCTGCTTTTCTCACCTTTTTTATTTTTTCAGTACTGGGGATAGATCCCAGGGGCATTCTACCTCTGGGATCCAGGCCTATTTTTTTTTTTTTTCATTCTTTATTTTTATTTTATTTTATTGCAGTACTGGGGATTGAACTCAGGGGCATTCTACCTCTGAGCTATACCCCCAGCCTTATTTTTTATTCTTTATTTTGAAACAGGGTCTCACTAAGTTTCGGAGGGCCTCACAAAGTTGCTGAGGTTGGTTGAGGACTTGTGATCCTCCTGTCTCAGCCTCCCAAGTACTAGGATTACAAGCGTGCGTGGGCACCACGTCTGGGTCTCTTTCTCACCCTTTGCTCCCTCTCCAGGATTATGGTGGGGTCCTTACTGCAGGCCCCGATGGGGGCCAGGCCATAGCTGGTTGCATTGCCCTGCCCTGTCAGCAGGAGGTGCCATATTCCAACTGCTGGCCAAGGAAAAGGAGGGGTTTCAGCACTATGTCTGCTTCTTCAAGGATATCAAAATGCTGGCAAAAGCCAGACGTGGTGGCACACGCTGATAATCCCAGTACTTGGGAGGCTGAGACTGGAGAATCTGGGTTTGTGGCCAACCTCAGCTACTTAGTGAGGCCCTCTACAACTTAGTGAGACCCTGTTTCAAAATAGAGAATAAAAAATAGGGGTAGGGAGGTAGCTCAGAGGTAGAATGACCCTGAGTTCAATCCCCAGTACCGCAAAAAAAAAAAAAAACCCAAAACAAAAAAACACCCAAAACCAAAAACAACAACAACAAAACAACAGACAAACAAAAAACTGGCAAAAGGGTGATCTACAGGTGACAAAGCATGACCTGGTCTGCCAGGTGAGACGCAGAGGTCAGCGGGAGACAGAAGTGTCTGGGAGAAATCCAGTCTCCAAATACGTAAGGAAAGCTCAGGGCAGCGCAGGTCACAGTTGTTGCCAGATGAGGAGTGGTAAGTGTGTGTGTGCGCGCGCGTGTGTGTGTGTGTGGGGCTAGCCGTGAGGAGGGTGTGAGGACATCCAGAGGGTCTGGCTAAGATCTGGGAACGGAAGCCACCAATTGGAGATGTGAAGGCAGGACGAGCTGCTCTGGGCTCTGTCCAGGGGTGCCAGCACCCCTAGTCCAGCCCTGCTGCCTCCTCTCCTCACTCCCAGTTCCTGAGATGCAAGACCACATCCATTGGGAGGAATCTGAATGGTTTGAGGACAGCCTGGGTGAGTGCACCCTAGGGCCCTCAGCTCCTGCCTGGGCCTGCTGACCTTTCAAGGGTTGGACACCCCCTGAACCATCGCCTGCATTGCCTCCCTTCTAGTTCTCCCATGCTCTTCTCTGCTCCGGTTCAGAAGTGTTAGTTGTGAAGCCGGGCGTGGTGGCGCACGCTTGTAATCCCAGCATTCGGGAGGCTGAGACCGAAGGATCCAGGTTCACAGCCAGCCTCAGCTACTTAGTGAGGCCCTCTGAAACTTAGTGAGACCCTGTTTCAAAATAAAGAATTAAAAAATAGGGCTGGGGGTGTAGCTCAGAGGTAGAATGCCCCTGGGTTCAATCCCCAGTACCACACACACAAAAAAAGAAGGGTTAGTTGTGGACTCTGTGACTCTGAGGTGGCTGCTGCTGTGCTCCTGGACCAGGCTCCCTTGCTGAGCTCTCTGGAGCTGCTCACCCTGCCTAGTCACCAGCAGGGCATTTGGATCAACCCCATTGTTCTTTTCGTGTGTATGGTGCTGGGGATTGAACTCAGGGGCATTCTACCTCCGAGCTACACCCCCAGCCCTATTTCATTATTTTATTTTTTGTGGTACTGGGAATGGAACTCAGGGACATTCTGCCTCTGAGCTATACCCTCCGTAATTTATTTATTTTGTGGTACTGGGGATGGAACCCAGGGGTATTCTGCCTCCGGGCTATACTCCCAGACTTATTTTATATTTTATTTGGAAACAGGGTCTCACTAAGTTGCTGAGGCTGGCTTCGGACCTGCCATCCTCCTGTTTCAACCTCCCAACTACTGAGATTACAAGTGTGCGCCACCATGCCTGGCCTATTTTATTTTTTATTTTGAAACAGGGTCTCACTAAGTTGCCGAAGGCCTCTCTAAGTTGTTGAGCCTGGCTTCAAACTTGTGATCCTCCTGTATCAGCCTCCCAAGTACTGGGATTACATGCCTGAGCCACCATGCCCAGCTAACCCCATTGTTTTTTTTTGTTTTTTTTTTTTTTGTGATACTGGGGATGGAACCTGGGGACATTCTACCTCTGAGCTAGAGCTCCAACCCTATTTTTTTATTCTTCATTTTGAAACAGGGTCTAAGTTGTTTGTTTTTGGTGCTGGAGGTGGAACTTAGGGCCTTGAACTATATCCCTCCTTCCCTTCCTTCTGGGTTCAATCCCATTGGCATTTTCCCTCTGTGATACATACCCAATCTTTTCTTTCTTTCTTTTTTTTTTTTTGTGGTACTAAACATTGAACCCAGGGGTGTTCTACCTCTGAGCTATACCTCCAGCCCTTTTTTATTTTTTGTTTTGAAACAGGATCTCATGGGGTTGCTGAGAGTCTCATTATGTTGCTGAGGCTGTCCTTGAACCTGTGCTTCTGTCTCAGCGTCCCAAGTACTAGGATTACAAGCCTGCACCACCACGCCCGGCTGGCTCCCCACTGTGCTATTGCCACAGCTTTCCCTCTGCCCTTCCCCATCGGTCCTCAAGAAGCACCCATTCTCCTGACCTCTATCTCAGCTCTTCCCCAACTCCTGGGACCCAGCAAGTGCTCCCGACTGCTCTGGAGACCAGCCCACCGAATGGCCTTCTCTTGTTGTTGCCCAAGTTGACCTCTACCCTATTTAGCACTTTTGGCCCCCATCTCCTGACTTCTTGTCTTTTCTCTTGGCCTCCTAGAGAAGGGTAAACAAGCATGGGCTTCGGAACTTCCAGAGATCTGGGTTCAGATCCTAAGACTGCTGTTCACTGGCTTGAGCCCTGGGCATGTCATGCCACAGTCCTCGGTTTCCTTACCTCTCAGACAGGACAAAGAATATTGAACTCACAGGTAGTGGTGAGGGTTAAACCCTGGACTAATAGATACAGGTGCTCAGCACAGTGCCTTGCAGAGGCCCAGCCCGCCTACCCTTTCCCTTTCAGCCCCTTACCGTGTACCCCACCGCTGTTTCTTAAACAGAAAGGTTGTCTGAGACTGTCTCTTTTCTTTCCTTGCTCTGCCCCTCACCCATCCATGGATTAATTAATTTTTAGGGGTCTTGCTTATGTTGGCCAGGCTGGTCCTGACCTGAACTCAGTGGATCCTCCTACCTCATCCTCCTGAGTAGCTGGGATTACAGATGTATGCCAGCATACCTGGCTTCCATCCACAGATTTTTTTTTTTTTTTTTTTTTTTTTTCGGTACTGGGGATTGAACTCAGGGGCATTCTACCTCCGAGCTACACCCCCAGCCCTATTTTTTATTCTTTATTTTTGAAACCGAGTCTCACTAAGTTGCGGAGTGCCTCACTAGGTAGCTGAGGCTGGCCGCGAACCCGGATCCTCCAGTCTCAGCCTCCCGAATGCTGGGA
>PVLC010026358.1:0-22783 GCA_004027655.1 Graphiurus murinus | reverse complement strand
CGGTACTAGGGATTGAACTCAGGGGCGTTCTACCTCCGAGCTACACCCCCAGCCCTAGTTTTTATTCTTTATTTTGAAACCGGGTCTCACTAAGTTGTAGAGTGCCTCACTAGGTAGCTGAGGCTGGCCTCGAACCTGGATCCTCCGGTCTCAGCCTCCCGAATGCTGGGATTACAAGCGTGCGCCACCACGCCCGGCTTACTATTATATTTTTTTAAACAGGTTCTCACTAAGTTGTAGAGGGCCTTGCTAAATTGCTGAGGCTGGCTTTGAACTCATGATTCTCTTGTCTCAGTCTCCCAAGTACTGGGATTATAAGCGCGTGCCACCACACTCAACTTCATAGTCTTTTTTCTGAACTGCTCTCTGGACTTTTTTCTCACACTTCATTTTGTCTTTTGATTACAGCCTTACTAGCTATATTAAGGGGGTCCATGTAAATAGACCCTAAGGAGAGGTTTTTGTATAAGTGATTTATTAAGGATGTATTTTCAGGAGATACCAGTAAAAGAATGGGGGAAGCAGAAAAGAGAAAGAAAGACAATTAGACAAAGTAAAGGCAGGGGAATTTTAGAGAACCCTATAGCAAAGGGGCTATCTCACACAGACCAGCCCCTGGCTATGGGCTCTCCCAGGCCCGTGGCACTTCATGTACATGGGGCAAAGAAATTGGAACATCCCAAAGGCAGTGCCTTGAAGGAAAGAACACTGAAAGAAGGGAGCAGAGAAGGCCAGGATAGAATATGCGGAAATGAAAAAAAAAAAAAACAAAGGCAAGGGTCTGTACAGAATGCTCACTGCCCTGGTCTTACTGAGCCACCTTTGGTGACTGAAGTGAAGGCTGGTCACTGGCTTCTAGATCAACTCATCTCTGAGATCTTACCCCAGCTTCTTCCACTGGAGTAGTGCTCAACAGACACACTCTAGTCCAGTGGTTCTCAACTGGGACCAATTTTGTTCCCCTCATCTTGCCACTCTCCCTACACTTAGATGTTTGACACACTCTGAAGTGTGTGTGTGTGTGTGTGTGTGTGTGTGTGTGTGTGTGTGTGTTTGTGTATGGTCCTGGGGATTGAGCCCAGGGGCATTCTAGCTCTGAGCTACACCCCTAGCCCTATTTTATTTATTACTTTGAAACAAAGTCTCACTGAGTTACCATGCACTGATGGCCTTGAACCTGCAATACTCCTGTCTCAGCCTCCCAAGTACTGGGATTAAAGGCATGTGCCACCACCCCTGGCTTCTGGAGATTATTTTTGATCATCACAGTGTAAGAATTGGATGCTAATATAGTGTGTAGGGCTAATGCTAAACATTTTACAATGGACCTGTCAACCTGTCAACACCCCTCCCACCCAGCACACAACACACAAATTAACCAATCCAAATGATCAATACTGCTGAAGTTGAGAAATCATTTATCTAGCTTTAGTTCTTCACTGGCTTATATTCCAATTCTCTAGGATTCTTCTTATCAATCCCCAGACTCTTCTTGAGTCTGAGAGTCTGGACCTGACCCCAGCTCCATGTCATGCCCACCTGCCTGGGTCTTAGAATGTTGCTTGTACCTAGGTCTTCTGTACACAGGAACTTCATCTGCCCACATGGCTGGACAATCTGCTCCTCTAGCTGGATCTTCTTGAAGTTTAATGATCTATTCTGAATATTAATGTCATTTTTTATTTGTTAATCTGTTCTTGGATATTTAATGCCACCTTCCTATCTAGACTTTTTCTGTATTCTGTTCTCTTCTGGACTTTTCTTCCCACTTCCTAACCTACTGCTCTTTCACCAAATGTACACACATAGTTTCATACTCTCATCCTTCGTGGTTGGCCCCATTTCCATTTAGTTAAGTTAACACGTTGCCTCAACAACTTAGGGAGACGCTGTTTCTAAGTAGAATTTTTTTTTTTTTTTTTTGGTGGTACTGGGGATTGAACTCAGAGGCATTCTACCTCCAAGCTATACCCCCAGCCCTATTTTTTATTCTTTATTTTGAAACCGAGTCTCACTAAGTTGCGGAGTGCCTCACTAGGTAGCTGAGGCTGGCCGCGAACCCGGATCCTCCGGTCTTAGCCTCCCGAATGCTGGGATTACAAGCATGCGCCACCACGCCCGGCTTAGTAGAATACTTTTTTAAAAAGGATTACTACTTCTGTTGTACAGATAAGGAAACTGGGGCTCAAAGAGATGAATTCACTTACTGAATATCCTCCAGCTAGCAAGTGGTTACTCAGGATTCCAACTTAGGGTTTTTGACTCTAAAACTTGTGCTCCTACTTTATCTGTATTTCAGGAGTGAAAGTTGCCCTGTGGAAAACCTGGCAAAGCTTGAGCCTGTCTCCTCCCCTCACCTCTTTTCTGAACATCTTATTGATTGGACCCTTCCTTTCAGGTTGATTATTTGTCTAGAAAGAAAGAACTGTAGCTTTGTCATAGCATTCAAATGTCATGACATGTCCCTATATGATAACACATATTCTATTTGATTGTAATGTTATTTGTCTGTCTCCCCACTGTACTACAAGTTATTTAATGGAAAGGCTCTAGTGTTATTTATACTTATACTCCTGGCAGTTGGAATGTATGTCTATCTATCTATTTATCTATCTATCTATCATCTATCATCTATATATCTATTGTCACACACTTGCATACTTTCAATTATAGTGGAACAAAGATACTAAGAAAGGTACCAAGGCAATATAGATAGATAGATAGATGGATAGATGGATAGATAGATATAGATATATAGATATAAACATACATATATATGTGAAAGTTACCAAGGCAATATATATATATATATATATAGTCTGTTTGTGTGTGTGTGTGTGTGTGTGTGTGTGTGTGTGTGTGTGTGTATTTCTTACTGGGGATTGAACCCAGGGGTATTCTACCTTTGAGGTATACCCCCAGCCCTTTTTATTATAAATATAGTCTTGCTAAGTTGTTGAGGCTAGCCTTGAACTTGAAATCCTCCTGATGAAGCCTCCTAGGCACTGAGATTACAGGAATGTGCCACCATGCCCAGCACAATGTAAAAATTTAAGCAAAGGAAAAGAAAATAAGAGACTGTGGCATACACACTGGAGCAACACTCCCCACCCCCGCCACACACACACAAATTGAGAGGTCTAGGGTAACTTTTACACCAGTGAGGGCTACCTTATACCTGCCACCATCCATCTTTTCCTTAGTTGCTGCTTCCTTCCCTCAAGAAATATTTGTTGAGGGAGTGAGTGAATGCTATACCTAAGATGATTTTTGTGTCTTCAAATTTTAAGACCTCAAGTATAAAAATACAAGGCACTGTGAAAATGACTGTATGTGGCATTTGGTGTGTGCCAGAAGTAAATGTCTCAAGTCTTTGAAATACAACATGATTTACAACCAAGAACTCTGCTTGAGATCAGCAAAGTCAATGTAAAATCCTAGCGAAGTACTTTGAAAATGATTACTGCTTAGAAAGCATTAACTCCTTATCCTCTTAGTACAGAACCAAAGGTAACCAGTGAATATTTTCTCTCACTACATTTATGCACTCAATATTGTATATTTTCATTGTAAGACACTTTTGAGGAGCTAGTTTTATTTTTAAAATTATTGGCAAGACCAGACCTCAGTGAATTTTTGGAGCGGGGTATTCCACGGTCCCATTACACTACACAAATACCAAGAAAATAAGCAGAAGTGATCAGAATCAACATTATCAGAACTCTGAAAAGTACTCAAGGATTTATAGCAACAAAGTAAGCACAGAATTAGGAAAAAAGTGACTCAACTCAGAAGATGAGTTCATCCATTATCTTTTCAAAAAACCAGGTTTGGGTTTTATTTTGTTACTCTTTTCTATTATTTTAACATTTTCTATTATTGATTTCTACCTTTATTTCCAATACATCCTTTATTTTCCTTCCTTTGGGTTTGCTCTCTTTTTCTTTCTTCAACTCCTGGGGTAAATAATCATTTGCCCACCATTATGGTTTGGTTTGGTTACAGAATCTTTCTTTCCACCTCTGCTCCTCAAAAAGTTTATGTGTTGACCATACAGTATATTCAGAGGTAAAATCATCGAATCAGGGCTCTACACTCATCAGTGGATCAATCCATTGATAGATTAATCCACTGATAGATTAATAATTTGAATGGACTTACTTAATTTGAATGGTAACTGTAGGCAGGTAGGGTATGGCTAGAAGAGGTAGGTCACTGAAGGTATGGCCTTGGGGACTCTATGTGTCCCTGTTCCCTTTCGTTCACTCTCTCTTATTCTCAGCTGCCAAGATATGAGCAGTTTTCCTCTACCAAACCCTGTCACCATGATTTTTCTGCCTTTGTAGCCTGCTGACCATGGACTGAACCTTGGGAAACATGAGCCAAAATAATCTTTTCCTCCTCTAAGTGGTTCTTGTCACATATTTTGGTCACAATAATGAAAAGCTAACATACTTCCTTTCTATATTTCTGAAGGGGCCCAGAGTGGTGGCGCAGGCCTGTAATCCCAGGATTTGAGAGGCTGAGAAAGCAGGGTCACAGATTCAATTGCCTTGGCAATTAGTGAAACTCTCAGCAACTTAGTGAGACTTTGTTGGATTCTCAGTGTTAGGCCTCTGATCTAGGACTCTGGTAACATTTTTCTTTCTATGGAATTCTTCACTACCATCATTTGAGCTCTCAATAGATAGATACCAGGAGGCCAATGCTAGGGGATCCTGATTATATTCATCAGTGTATTTAATAGTCATTAGTATCTCTACCTGGATCTCCTATGCTTCAGCAAATTTAGTACTTCTGTTTGCTATCTATGGGATCTACCTATTCTCAGTGATAACTAGAGGTAGCATTCCCCTTTGATGAAGAACATGTTTTAAACACAGTCCACCCATTTATCTGAGTACCTGGGTACTTAATGTACTTTCCCCTTAGTCTCTGTCATCTGACATCAGATACTGATGACCAGTGGCAAAATAACTCATATTCTATATTTTATTTTTTTAATTGGTGCACTGTAATCATACATCTTTGTTATGTACAAGCTGAAAAGGGCATACATGCACACATTTCTCATCTATATTCTTTTCTTAGCATGGTAAGAGCTTCATGTTACCCCCCCTCTTTCTTTTTATTTTCAGTGCTGGGGATCAATCCCAGGGCCTTGTGCACTCTACCGTTAAGCCATACTCCCAGCCCTATCAGTTTCTTCTAATTGAACTAAAGCATCATCTTTGTAACATTGAACTAAATAGCTATAAAACACTTGGTGAATTCTATGGAAATTAACCATTCCCCAGGATTATGCAATCAACAAACTCCTCTCTAGCTTGTTGTTATATCAGATGGTTCCAGTTGCTACATAGGATGAACTCTCCATCTTAGGCGGTATCTAGATTTATAATCACAAACGAGGAATATTCATATTAAACCTCACTCTGCCCTGGTTCATGAAATTACACTTCTTTAGCCCAGAAAAAATCCTTGCACTGCTATCAGGACAGCAGATTAAAATAGGCAACTCTCAGCTGGGTGAGGTGGGGCACACCTGTAAATCCCAGTATGTGGGAGGCTGAGAAGGAGAATTGCAGGTTTGAGGCCAGCCTCTGCAGTTTAGCAAGACCCTATTTCAAAAATAAAAAGAGGCTGAGGATAAAACCCAAATTGAGCCCTGGGTTCAATTCCCCGTACCAATAAATAAATAAGTAAACAAACAAAAAACAAATAGGCAACTCTCTCCAACTTTATATCCCAGTTTCTTGTGGTCATTTTCTCAAAACCAAAGTATGATAGTTTTCTCTATAAACTCTCACTATTAGTATGGCCATATTGATATTCTTTTTTTTTTTTTTTTTTTTTGTGGTACTGGGGATTGAACCCAGGGGCATTCTACCTTCGAGCTACTACACCCCAGCCCTATTTTTAATTCTTTATTATAAACAGGGTCTCATTAAGTTGCAGAGGGCCTCAGTAAGTAGCTGAGGCCGGCCAGGAACCTACAATCCTCCTGTCTCAGCCTCCCAAATACTAGGATTACAAGCCCGGCTGATATTCTTATTTAAAAGTAGAGTGGCCAAAAAGTGGTATAAGAGTTTATGTATTTATTTAATTTCTGCTAAGTGAATTGTTTTTATAATGATACATTTTTATTTAATTTAATTATTTATTTAGTGGTACTGGGGATTGAACTTAGGATGTATTTTACCTCTGAGCCACACCTCCAGTCCTATTTTATTTTTTACTTTGAAACAGGTCTTGCTAAGTTAGTGCTTGCTAGCCTCAAACCTGTATCTTCTCATCTCAACCTCCCAATTACTGGGATTATAGAAATGTAGTACTGCGCCTGGCTGCAATTCTTAGCGAAAATATTTTCACTAAGAAAATTTAGCGACTATCAGAATAATAGAAATAAAGAAAGATCCAGGCACAGTGGCACATGCCTGTAATCCCAGTTCTGGGGAGGCTGAAATAGGAGGGCTGCAGGTTCAAGACCAGTGAGTGGTAACTTAGTGGGAACCTGTTTCAAAATAAAATAGTGCTGGAAGTGTAGCTCAGTGGTAGAGTGACCCTGGGTTCAGTCCCCGGTAACAGAGAGAAGAAGAAGAAGGAGGAGGAGGAGGAGGAGGAGGAGGAGGAGGAGAAAGAAGAAGAGATTGAAGGAAAGAAAAGATCTAATAGTTTCTAGAGAAAAAAATCAAACCCAATCATATCTTTACCAACTATCTGCTATGATTAACAACTATAAAATCTCAGTTGCTTTACACAATAGTTCATTGTTCACTTATGTCACTTATGTTAACAACCCTCTGAGGGTTGTTAGCCTCCCCCCAGCCTTCTTCTGTCACATGGGTCTGTCTTCTAAGGGCCCTTTGTGGAAGGATTTGCAGGGAGAGTTTAAGGGCCATAACCAGAAGAGTTTGGTGTCATTTCTATCTACACCCCTTGGAACAAGCCTAGTCATATATTTCTAACTTGACTATAACATGGTTGGAGTCTCTAATGTTCTGTGAACCCAAGAAGACACTGGATTGGCAAGTATCTAGTCAATCTCTGCAACTGGGGACATTTGAAGGATTTTGAATTAGAAGAACATTGATTTTCCTGGGATACCTTCATCTTCAACTAGGTCTCATAATAACAAGAGCTAGAAAGCAATAGGGCAATTCTTCTAAATTCTGAGAGAAAATAATTCATAACAAGGCATCCTTCACTCAGCTAGCTGCACTAACATGTGAGGATAGACATCTTTTACCCTGTTGCTGGGAATGTAAATTAGCAATAAGAATTAATACAAAAATAGGACTACTACTCAAAACAATCTATAGATTGAATGCAAAATTCCAAAGCCATCTTTTGCATAAAAATAAAGACCATGCTAAAATTTATATGGAATCTCAAGGGACCCCAAATAGTCAAAACAATCTGGAGAAAGAAGTTGAAGGTCTCACATGTCCTGACTTCAAAATATATTACAAAGCTACTGTAACCAAAACACTGTGATACTGGAATAAAGATAGATATGTAGACCAATGAAACAGACCTTCTGTCCCCCATCACCACTCACATATATAGTTAAATGATCTTATCCAGGGTGCCAAGACTGCTCAATGGAGAAAGGATTCAGCAAATGATTTTGGGAAAATTTGTGCTCCAAAACAATGAAGTTAGACTCTACATTACATCATGTACAAAAATTAACTAAAAGAGAGCCTGGCATAGTGGTGTGCACCTATAACCCCAGGACTTGGGAGGCTAAGATAGGAGGATTGCAGGTTTGAGACTAGCCTCAGAAACTTAGCAAGACTCTCAGCAAACTAGCAAGACCATTTTAAAAATGAAAAATGAAAAGGGCTGGGGCCGTAGCTCTGAGGTAGAACATCCCTGGGTTCAATCCCCAGTACTGGGGACACACACACACACACACACACACACACACACACACACACGCTAGATTGAAGGCCTAAGTGTAAGACACAGCACTATAAAATTCCAAATAGTGGGGAAAAACTTCATGACATTGATCTTGGCAATGATTTCCTGGATATGAATCCCAGGTCAGGTACCAAAATCAAAAATAAACATCAAACTTAGAAACTTCTGTTCATCAAAGGACACAATCAACAGAGTGAAAAGGCAACTGATAGAATGGGAGAAAATATTTGTAAAACATATGTCTGATAAAGGATTAATATGCAGAATGTGTAAAAAAATTAAAAAATCCCTCAACTCAACAACCAAAAGAAACTCTCCAAATAACCTGATAGTCAAAGCCAGGCATAGTGGTGTACACCTGTAATCCTAATGCTATGGAAAACAGCATGATGGTTTCTAAAAAAATTAAAAATAGAATTACCATGTGACCCAGCAGTTCTACTTATTGGTATATATTTGCACATCTATATTTATAGCAACACTATTCACAATAGCCAAGACATGGAAGTAAGCCAGGTGTAGTGGTGCATGCCTATAGTCCCAGCTTCTTGGGGGGGCTGAGGTGGGAGGATCATTTTAATTTATGAGTTCAAGACCAGACTCGGCAACATAGTGAGACCCTGTCTCAGAAGAAAAGTGGAAGTGGCACAAATGTCCACCAATGGATGAATGGATACAGAAAATATGGAATACATACACAATGAAATATTATTCTTCCTTTTAAAATGAGGAAATTATGTCATATACACCGGTTATTACCAACACTGGTTATCACTGGTTGGTGGAATACTGGACAACTTTTTGACTTTTGCTTTTAACCATGTACAATTTAATTTTGAATTGTACCCAGGTAGAATGCCCCTAGGTTCAATCCCCAGTACAACACACACACACACACACACACACACACACACACACACACACACATTAAAAGGAAAAATAAGCCGGGTGTGGTGGCACACGTTTGTAATCCCAGTACTTGGGAGGCTGAGACCGGAGGTGGATCCAGGTTTGCGGCCAGCCTCAGCTACTTAGTGAGGCCCTCTGCAACTTAGTGAGACCCTGTTTCAAAAAAATAAATAAAAAATAGAGCTGGGGGTATAGCTCGGAGGTAGATGCCCCTGGGTTCAATCCCCAGTACAGCAAAAAAAAAAAAAAAAAAAAAAAAAAAAAAAAAAAAAAAAAAAAAAAAAAAAAAGGAAAAATATTCTTCTCTTCTCTGTACTTTTTTTTTTTTTTTTTTTAGGAAAGTTTAAAGTACACAAATGAAAACTTTAAAAAGCACTACAGCAAGTGCTGATGATCATGTATATATTGTGTAGAAAATAAAAATGTATACTCATAAAACAAATATTAAATAGATAAAAGGTAAGTTCTCTGGAAACATCTAAGACACACTTTTTTTTTGTGTGTGTGTGTGTGTGTGGTACTGAAGATTGAGCCCAGGGACATTCTACCTCTGAGCTACATCCCCAGCCCTATTTTATTCTTTATTTTAAAACAGGGTCTCACGGTTACCACAAGCTTCTGGCCTTGAACCTGCATTCCTTTTGCTTTAGCTTTACAAATACTGGGATTATAAGCACGCACAACCCGAGACACACAACTTTTAAACAAAGTTCTGAGTTGAGTCTTACTTCTGGCAATGCACGGCTTTGTTATAAAAACTGCAAGTGCAGAAAGCCAAGAGATGAAACAGCAAGGTGACATTCTTGGCTTAGCCCTTCACTGTCAACCTGCGTATGTCCTTACGAGGTCCACAGTCCTGAGAGGCCTGGTTCCTGGGGCCGTCCAGGTTGAACCTTTAGCCTAGTCTTTGCAATCTTCTTAAAACCGTAGGGAGGTTAAACAAGCTAAAGCTGCCCAGCTGGCAATTCTTGATGTCTTGAGAGAATGTTTTTCCCTCTATCTCTGCCCTCAGTTGAGAATATCTGATGAATATGAAGGCAAAAAAAAAAAAAAAATTACTTGGAGGTCTGAGGAAAACGAAATCAACAGTAACAAAGTAACAATCAGTAGAAACTTATTCCAATGTACTTACTTTAACAGGACAATATCAACAATCATCTTTTTCTATTCACTACTTGGACAGTTTAGGAAATTGAAGATCCCACACACCAAGTTGGAAGACTTAGTCTTGGAATGATCAGAGTAGCTGCAATGGTTTGTACAGCAGGGCACTCCTGCCCCCTGCTGGCTAGAGATGAGTACACTCAGACTAGCTCAAGTTACCCACAGTAACATTTGAAACCTCCCAACTTTTTTTCTCCTCTTCTCTTCTCTTCTCTTCTCTTCTCTTCTCTTCTCTTCTCTTCTCTTCTCTTCTCTTCTCTTCTCTTCTCTTCTCTTCTCTTCTCTTCTCTTCTCTTCTCTTCTCTTCTCTTCTGTAGTGCTGGGGGTTGAACTCAGATGTATTCTATCTCTGAGCTATACACCCTCACCCCTATTTTTTATTTTGCAACAGTGTCTCTCTAGGTTGCTAAATTGCCCAGGCTGTCCTCAAACTAAATTGCCTTGCTAAACTGCTGAGGCAGTTCTCAAACCTGGAATCTTTCTATCTCAGCCTACCAACTACTGGGATTACAGGCATGTTCCACCATGCCTGGCCTTCCCAACTTTTCTAATAAAATATAGCCAGTTCTTCTTGTACTTTGAATAGTAAATTTCTTTACTTTATTCAAGAAGCAGAGAGAGAGAGAGAGAGAGAGAGAGAGAGAGAGAGAGAGAGAGAGAGAGAGAGAATAAACAGACACAGAATACCTTATATTTCTGCCTTCACCTTCCTTCCCTCTACCTTGTTACTTTGTAATAGCCTGCTGAAGTACTGAACTCTTCCCACCTCTATTTAGGGGAGAGATTTATTTTAAAAATACTTATATAACTCTTAGTATGTGCCAGGCACAGGAAATAAGAACCAAATTAAATTGGCACAAACAGGCATTGTCTTAAGCACTTTAGAAAGGTTCTTATATAGTCCTTATACTATCCTATCAGATAAACAGTATTTTAGCCATTTTACAGATGAGTAAATTCAAGCAGGATTAGATTAAATTCCTCAATGATAAATAGCTTGCAAGTAGTGGGGATGGGATTTGAACCCAGGGTGTTTGGCTCTACCCTTCACACTTGTAACAGCAGCATGCTGCCTCTTAACAGGATGTGAAGACAAAGAAAGAGCAGAGAGGAGAGAAATTGCCTCAGGAGTATTGTCCAATGATTCCATGCACATTGGTTGCCTGCTGGAGCTTCTTGGGTTTTTTTGTTTTGTTTTTTGTTTTTTTTTTGTACTGGAAATTGGACCTAGGGGCTTTCTACCTCTGAGCTATACTCTTGGCCCTTAAACATTAAAAAAAAAAATTTTTTTTAAAACAGGGTCTCTCTAAATTGCTGAGGCTGGCTTTGAACCTGTGGTCCTCCTGTCACAGCTTCTCAAGTACTGGTATTACAAGTGTGTGCCACCATGCCTGACTCCTACTTCTTAATGTTTCTTTTTATTGTCTGTGTTTTTGGTGTCATATCTAGTAAGTCATTCCCAAGACCAATGTTAATAAGATTTCTCTCCATATATTTTTTCTAGAAGTTTTATACTTTAAGTCTTTAGCTCATTTTAAATAGAGACAGAAAGAGAGAGAGAGAGAGAGAGAGAGAGAGAGAGAGAGAGAGAGAGAGAGAGAGAGAGAGAGAGAGAGAGGCTGTCTCAAGCTCAGGGTCCAGCTTCTTTTGCATGTGATACTAAAACTAGTATAAACTACTTTTCCTTTTCCTCCATTGTGTGTTTTGGGCATTTTGTTGAAGATCAGTTGATAGTCAGGTACAATGGTGCATGCCTGTAATCTCAGCTACTAGGGAGGCTGAAGCAGGAAGATGGCAAGTTAGAGAGGCCAGCCTGGGTAATTTAGAGGGACTCTATCATGAAATAGAAAACAAAAAGGGCTTGGAATGTAGGTCAGTGGTAGAGTGCTCCTGGGTTTAGTCCCTAGTACCACAACATAAACAAATAAAAATAAAAATTTAAAAATCAGTTGATGGTAAATGTATTGATTTATTTCTGGTTTTCTATTCTATTCCATTGGTCTATATGTCTGTTTTTATTACAGTAACATATTGTTGTAACTACTGTAGCTTTGAGGTATATTTTGAAGTCAAGAAGTAGGATGCTTCCATTTGTTCTTTTTAAAGATTTCTGGCTATTTGATGTCTTGTAGCTCCATGTAAATTTTGAAATTTGCTTTTTGGTTTCTGTAAAAATTGTCACAAGGATTTCGATGAGAATAGCTTTGAATCTGTTGATTGCTTTGTATGGACAATTTAATAATACTAAGTCTCCGATTCATGAACATAGAATGCCTATCCATTTATCTGTGACTTCTTTAATTTCTTTTATAAGTGTTTTATATTTTTTAAATACAAGATCTTTTTTACCTCTTTGGTCAAGTTTATTTGTAAGCATTTTATTCTTTTGGTGGCATTGTGAGATTTTCTTTTCTTTTTTTTTTTTTTTGCGGTACTGGGGATTGAACTCAGGGGCGTTCTACCTCCGAGCTACACCCCCAGCCCTATTTTTTAATTCTTTATTTTGAAACCGAGTATCACTAAGTTGCGGAGTGCCTCACTAGGTAGCTGAGGTTGGCTGCTAACCGGGATCCTCCAGTATCAGCCTCCCAAATGCTGGGATTACAAGTGTGCGCCACCACGCCCGGCTAGATTTTCATTTTTTTTTTATTGGTGCATTGGAATCATACATCTTGATGAAGTTCAGAATGATACAGGCATACATAGAGTACTTTTTGAGCCCTCCCTCAGTTCTCACCCCACTCCCTCTCCCTCCACACTTTCTCATGCTCAACATATTGATTAGCTTTGGTAAGTTAATGTTTGTACATCATGACCATTGAGGTGTTTCTCTCTTCCTCTCCCCTCCCATCTTCCTCAGGTTCCCTAGTTCACTCCACTAACGTTTCTCCTCCTTTGTCTGGAGTTCCTCCTGTGTCTCAATTTTTCCCCCTAGCTTCTGCATATGAGGGAGAACATCTGACCCTTCAATTTTTGTGACTGACTAATCTCACTTAGCAGAATATTCTCTAGTTCCATCCATTTCCCTCAAATGACATAATTTTGTTATTCTTTACGTCTCAGTAGAATTTTATTGTGTATATATCCCATAATTTTGTAATCCATTCATCTGTTGATGGACATCTTTACTAGCTCCATAATTTGGCAATTATGAGTTATGCAGCTGTAATAATAGATATGCACCCAATACTATAGTAATCTGGTTTCAATTCTTTAGGGTAGATATCCAGGAACAGTATAGCTGGGTCATATGGTAGGTTCATTTCCATTCTTCTGAGGATCCTTTACACTGTTTTCCAAAGGGTTGTACTAATTTGCAATCCCACCAACAATGTATCAGAGTTCCTACTTTTCCACATCTTTGCCAGCACTTATTATTGTTTGTGTTTTTAATGATTGCCATTCTAATTGAGGCTAGCTGAAATATCAGGGTAGTTTTGATTTGCATCTCTCTGATTGCTAATGATGTTGAACATTTTTTCATTTACTAATTGGCCATTTGTATTTCTTCTTTTGTGAAGTGTCTATTTAGTTCACTTGCCCGTTTTTTTTTTTTTTTTTTTTTAACTCAGGGGTGTTTTACCTCCAAGGTACACCCCCAGTCCTATTTTTATTCTTTATTTTTAAACAGGGTTTCACTAAGTTGCGGAGGGCCTCACTAAGTAGCTGAGGCTGGCAGCGAACCCAGATCCTCAGGTCTCAGCCTTCCAAGTACTGGGATTACAAGTGTGGGCCCGGCCACCGAGCACTTGTCTTTTTTTTTTTTTTTTTGGCAGTACTAGGGATTGAACCCAGGGGCATTCTACCTCCAAGCTACACCCCCAGTCCTATTTTTTATTCTTTATTTTGAAACAGGGTCTCACTAAGTTGTGAAGGGCCTCACTAAGCAGCTGAGGCTGGCCGTGAACCCGATCCTCCTGTCTCAGCCTCCCAAGTACTGGGATTACAAACTTGTGCCACCACGCCCTGGCACTTGTCTATTATTTGATTGGATTATTTTATTTTATTTTCTGTGGTAAGTTTCTTGAGTTCTTTGTGTATTCTAGATATTATTCTTCTATCAGAGGAGTAGCTGGCAAAGATCTCCCATTCCCATTCTGTCAGCTCTCTTGCTCTCTCTTTTTTTTTTTTTTTTTTTAACTCAGGGACATTCTACCTCTGAGCTATATTATTCCCAGCCCTATTTTTTATTCTCTATTTTTGAAACAGGGTCTCCCTAAGTTGCAGAGTGGTTCACTAGGTAGCTGCAGCTGGCCGTGAACCCGGATCCTCTGGTTTCAGCCTCGCAAATGCTGGGATTACAAGTGTGTGCCACCACGCCCAGCTGTCAGCTCTCTCTTGAGGTTCTTTATAGTTTCCTTTGCTGCACAGAAGCTCTTCAGTTTAATGCAACCCTACATATTAATCCTCATTTTAATTTCTTGTGTCTTTGGAGTCTTGATGAAGTTTCTACCCATGCCTACATGTTGGAGTATTGATCCTATGACTTCTCCAAGCAACTGCAAAGTTTTTGGTCTAATTTTCAGGTCTTTGATCCATCTTGAATTGACTCTTGTGCAGAGTGAAAAAGTGGGATTTATTTACAGTTTTCTGCATATAGATAACCACTTTTGCTAATACCATTTGTTAAAGAGGCTATTATTTTTATTATTATTGGCCCCTTTTTCAAAGATCAATTGGCTGTAAGTATGTGGATTTTTTTCTGCATCTTCTATTCTGCTCCATTGGTCTGTGTCTGCTCTTGTGCCAGTATCATAATGTTTTTATTACTATGGCTCTGTAGTATAGTTTAAAGCCAGGCTTTGTGATGCCTCCTGCATGGTTCTTATTGCTGATAACTATTTTGGCTATTCTATTGTGTTGTTTTTCCAAATGAATTTAAGGACTGATTTTTTCTATATCTGTAAAGAATGACCATGGTATTTTAATGGGGATTGCGTTGAATCTGTAAATCACCTTTGAAAGGATGGCCATTTTGATAATTATTTATTCTGCCTATCCAAGAACATGGGAAATCTTTCTACCTTCTAAGATCTTGTTCAATTTCTTTCTTTAATGTTTTATAATTTTCATTGTAGAGGTCTTTTTCATCCTTGTTTAGATTTATTCCTACGTATTTTATTGTTTTTGAGGTTATTGTGAATGGAAATATTTTCTGGATTTCTTTTTCAATAGGTACATGGTTGGCATATAGAAAAGCTTCTAATTTTTCTTTTTTAGATTTATTTTGTACCTGGACCCTTTGCTAAATTTGTTAATCAGTTCTAGAAGTCTTTTGGTTGAGTTTATTGGGTCTTCTAAGTATATGATCATGTCATGTGCAAATAGAGATAGTTTCAGTTCTTTGTTTCCTATTTGTATTCTTTTGATTTCCTTCTCTTGCCTTATTGCTCTGGCTAGAGCCTCAAGTACTATATTGAAAAGGAGTGGTGGTAGTGGGCATCTTTGTCTTGTTCCTGACTTTAAAGGGAATTCTTAGAGTTTTTCCCCATTCCATATGGAGTTGGCTCTGGGTTACTGTATATTGCCTTTATGGTGTTATGATGTTGAGGTAAGTTCCTTCTATTCCAAGTCTCTGCAGTGTTCTTAGCATGAATGGGTGTTGGATTTTGTTGAATGCTTTTTCAGTGTCTATTGAAATAATCATGTGATTTTTGTCCTTAGTGCTGTTTATGTGGTAAATTACGTGAAAAAAAATTTTTTCTTTTTTTTTTTTTTTTGTGGTACTGGGGATTGAACTCAGGGGCATTCTATCTCTGAGTTCTACCTCCAGCCCTATTTTTTATTCTTTATTTTGAAACAGGGTCTCACTAAGTTGTGGAGGGCCTCACTAAGTAGCTGAGGCTGGCCTTGACCCTGAGATCCTCCTGTCTCAGCCTCCCAAGTACTGGGATTATAAGCATGTGCCACCAGGCCCGGCTCGTGGATTGTTTTTCATATGTTGAACCAGCCTTGCATCCCTGGAATGAACCCGACTTGGTCCTGGTGTATAATTTTCTTAATGTGGTTTTGAATGCTTGCTGTTAGAAGTTTTGCATCTAAGTTCATCAATGATATTGGTATGTGCTTTTTTTTAATTGAGTTGTCTTTGTTCGGTTTTGGCATTAATGTGATACTGACTTCATAGAATGTGTTTGGGAGAGTCCCTTCTCTTTCTATTTTATGGAATAGATTGAGAAGTATTGGGATTCTCTGAAAGTTATAATGACACACCTACTCACTATAACCCCAGTCCTAAGATGTAGCTTTGCCATTCTAGAAATCATATGTAGACAGAATTTTGTTAAAGAAGGCCATTTTCTTTCAGATTTTCACTAAAAAGCAAAGAAAATTTCTCACAAGTATCCCAGTGAGCCTCCTTTCTGGATTCATTGATCTGTAACAGGTCATAAGCCCAACCCTAGATCAAACACTGGCAAGAGTAATAGGAATAGAACTACTCTTTAAAAACTGACTTCAAATAATTGGAAATGGGTGATAGCTTGCTCTGCCCACTAGAGAGGAAGAATGATCATTGGTGGTTAATTGATGGTATCTGTTGTAGCTGAATCTGACAGGCAGGAGAAAAAGAATTTCTGAATTTTCAAATTAAAAGGGAATTTTAATTCTCTCATCTAAAAGTCTTCTAAAGTCTTATCTAAGTCTTTGAAGTGAAAAAGAAAAGAACCTGATTTCACTTTTGAAATGGCCTGCATTCTCCCCTGAATGTGTATTTTTTACTTTCCTAAACAATTATCTGTTTATGTCCCTGGAGGGGCGGGAAAGAAAGGAAGGAAGGAAGGAAAGAAGGATGGAAGGAAGGGAAGGAGGGAAAATGTTTGGAATAGCCTCAACTCAAAAGATTTTGTTGGCCTTGTATTGTCAAAGAATATCTATTATTGTAATGGAAAAATGCCAGAAGCTTCAGGTTGTTGAGAGGCCTCTGGACAAATGGGAATTTAGGATTCTCTTCAACAGGAGCAAGAGATAAAACAGCAGTGTCCTCTTCAGTGGAAGAAAAAATTCCTTAGACAAAACAAATGAAATGTAAATTACTTACACTTAATTTTTAATAGTCCAAATTTTATAAATATATTGAATTTAGAATATTAATGTATCTATAATATATTTATACATGTGTGTATTACTTCTTTTTCTTTTTCCTCTTCTTCATATTATTATTATTATTATTATTATTATTATTATTATTATTATTATTTGCAGTGTTGAGATCAAACCCAGAGCCTCTATCACTAGGCTATATCCCCAGCCCCTACATCTATTTTTACTCATTTTCATAAAGTAAATTTACTCTTAAAACTTTGAAAATATGTACTCAATAATGTCAGTAATAAAAACAAATCACAATAAATACAATGATGTTTCAAATATTGAGAAAATTTCTTCACTGCTATTACAGAGATGAGGGTATAGCTTAGTGGTAGTGCTTGCCTAGCATGTAAGAGGCCCTGGATTCCATCCTCAGCACTGTATAAAAAAAAGAGTCATTACATTTAGGAGCATATACCATGCCCTAAATTACTACCTTCCATCATATATTTCAGTATAGTGGGAGAAGAGACACTTATGGCCCAATGTGGCAATTGATGGGATAGAAGACCAAATAAGTATATTTTAGGATAGGCATGGGAGGTTTCCAGGTGGAGATAAATCAAACCATGCAAATAGAATTTATGGAAAAGCCAAAGGTTGTAAAATTGTAAGACCTGCTTGGAAGAATGTGAAGGATTGGATGAGGGCCAATTCTTACCTTTTCCCTCAAGTACCAGGTTGATAGGTAATCTGGGTAGACTAATTATTGCCTTTACCCTTTGCTCTCTTGCTTAAGAAAACTTGTTGGAGGTTGAGTATGAATGATATTGAATAGTGACAATTGCTCTCATTTTTAAAGAAAGAACAATGATTCTCAGTTTAGTACTTCTCTAATAGTAATAATACTTTCTGCATTTTTCATAATAATCAAGACAATTTAAACCTTGCGACTACTTCTCTGAAAGGTTGTTAATATTCAGTAATAGTGTCAAGAGTGGATGACTTAGGTGCCAGGTGAGTTTTGTTTCCTCATAAATATTAATAGCCCTCTACTGCAAGTAAACCATACATTTTGAGAAAAATCATATGCTTGCTAATCATGTAGGTGGTTTTAATAGAATCTCTTTATTTCCTTCTAACAAGACTGCTCACTACAAGCTGCCTTAGATGGAAACTCTAGAGCTGCTTTAGTTTTTAAACGTGGAAGTATTATGTATGGATCTGTAATATTCCTCAAAGTTTCCTGTGTTGAAAGCTTGATTCCCAATGCATTAATGTTCAGAGGTGGGGCTGTGGGGAAGTGATTGGATCATGAAGACACTAACCTTGTCAGTGGATTAATCCATCAATGGATTCATAGCTGAGTGGACTATTGGGAGGTGGTAGAAACTGTAAGCGGGGACCTAATTGCAGGGAGTGTGTCCTTGGGGGTGTGCGCTTGGGGACTATATCTTGTTCCTGGTACCTTTCTCTCTCTACACTTCCTGGATATCATGAGATGAGGAGCTTTGCCCTGCCACACCTTTCTGCCATGATGTTCTGCCTCACTCAGGCTTAAAGCAATGGAGTCAGTGAAACATGGACTGAGACATCTGAAATCATGAGACCTCAAAGTAAATCCTTTCTTCTTTGTTTTTCTCAGATATTTTGTCACAGTAACAGAAAGGTAAGTAACACAGGAAGTGAGTCAGAGAGGTGAAGTAATTGCAGAAAAGTGGTAGGCTCAAAACTCTGTTGGTTTGACTCCTGAGCCTATGGTCTAAACCACTCTTTTATACATGGAGAAGTGTGATGGTTAATTTTATATGTCTACTGGATTGAGATACAGGGTGCTCAAATATTTGTTAAAGATTATTCTGAATGTGTTTGCAAGGATGTTGTTGGATGAGATTAATATTTAATAGTAAACCAAATGCGCTCCTTAATGTTTCTGGCCCCTACCCAATCAGTTGAAGACCTGAATAGAACAAAAAGGTTAACTCCTCTCTCTAGTAAAAGAAATTCCTCTTGGTTGATTGCCATGAGCTGGGATATTGGTCTTTTCTTGCCTTTGGACTCGAATGAAACATCTTGCCTCTTGGATAGAGTATAAAACATCTCTCTTGGGTCTGAAGACTCCTGGATTTTGGACTGTGATACATACAATTGGTTCTCCTGTTTGCCAGGCTTTTGGATTGAGACTGGAACTATATCATCACCTTTCCTAGGTTTCCAGCTTGCTAACTGCAAATTTTAGAACTTACTAGTCTCTATAACCACATGAGAAAATTCCTTATTAATCTCTCTATATATACATCCTATTGGTTTTATTTCCTTGGAGAATTCTGATAAATACAGGGGTTAGAAGGGAACTTTGAATTAAGAGAGAAATAGAATCTGAAGTGTGTGTGTGTGTGTGTGTGTGTGTGTGTGTGTGTGTGTGTGATTATTCCAGTAGCAGAACTGAGAATGCATTGAAGTGAGGGACTGATGGGCAGGAGATATAACCCTGGAGAGTAGACCTAAATGTACATTCATATCTTCAAAAATCAGGGCCTACATTACAGGTTGCCATAGACATACAGCTACTTAATACTGCTTAAAAATTCCATAATTGTTTTTTTTTTTTAATTTATTTATTTATTTATTTATTTTGCGGTACTAGGGATTGAACTCCGGGGCATTCTACCTCCGAGCTACACCCCTAGCCCTATTTTTTTTTATTCTTTATTTCGAAACCGGGTCTCACTAAGTTGTGGAGTGCCTCACTAGGTAGCTGAGGCTGGCCGCGAACCCGGATCCTCCGGTCTCAGCCTCCCGAATGCTGGGATTACTAGCGTGCGCCACCACGCCCGGCTTCATAATTGTTTTTAAAGGTAACTTACATGGACTAAATTGCACTGTTCCCGAATTCATGTTGAAGCCCTAACCCCAATGTGATAATATTTGGAGATAAGGACTTTGGGAGATAATTAGGTTTAGATGAAGTCATGAAGACAGGAACTTCATGATGGGATCAGTGCCTTTATAAAAAGGGACACCAAAGAGTGTGCTCTCTGCTCCCACTGGTCATGTGAGGGCTCAATGAGAAGGTAGTTATCTATAAGCCAGGAAGAGCCCCCTCTCCAGAAACCATTATTCTGGCACCCTGATCTTGGAGTTCCAACATCTGGGACTGTGAGAAAATACGTACCTATTATGTAAACTGCCCAGTCAGGATTTATTTTTTTTCTGATCCTAGGGGTTAAACTCAGGGAAACTCTACCACTGAGCTATATTTGCAGCCTTTTTCACTTTTTATTTTGAGACAAGGTCTTGTGAAGTTGCCCAGATTGGCCTTGAACATCCAATCCTCCTGTCTCAGGCTCTTGATTCAGTCTATGGTATTTTGTTATGTAGACTGAAGAGACTAAGATAGTATCCAAACACAGTAACAAACATAATTTCTGGTATTTGGATTATTACCTTTAATTCAAATGATTTTAGTGATTAATGAAACTGGTGGTGGTGGCAGGGATACAACATAATTCATGTCTGCTGAAGGCAAAGAAAGGGTTCTAGATGTGCAAGTTGTGAAATTATACTATGTGAACTTTATAGCTTTAAAAATATTTGTTAGTCTTTTATAAGTGATGATAGAACACTCTAGATGCCTATAATAATTCACACCTCCACATTCATGAACTCAATCCTCATAGGAGACTGGTATCATATTATGACTGTAAAATCTAACTCATAGGTTAAAGACTTGTTTGGAGCTAGTTGTCATAAAATGGTGCTAAATATAGAATGTTTCCTACCATATCTCACTGTAGAAATATACTACCCAAGTACCCATGTAATGATGGTTACTGTGGAATCTACAGTATTACTTCAGGTCATAGAATCGATCCATGTTCAAAAGTAAATACAAGTTTTATTCATTAAACAGCTTTACATTATCAGAGTCTCTCAACATTTAAGGGAGTCCTATAGGAATTCTTTGTTAAATTAAAAATATATTTACTATAATTTTCTTTGTAATTTTCTCAAATGAGAGAAATTCTAAAATAATTTTTATTTTCTTATCCTAAGCAATTTCTCAGGTCTCTGATAATATATTACAATGCAATTAGAAAGAGAAGATAACCTTTGGTGACTCAGAGAGTTCAGGGACTGAATGATGATCTGGAGGCCTTGGGTTTCTTGAGAAAATTAGTTAAATGGTCATGATAGGGTTAATTTGGATAAACTCTTTAGAGGATTAAAAAAAAAATCTAGTTGAAGAGAATAAAGATGGCAGAGTATAGGAAGGCTGCTTTTTCCAGTTGCTCTGTAGCTCGGAATCGAAGCTTCTTAGCAAGGTATGTGACCGAGGGAATGCACTGAAATTCAAAACTGGACAGAGACTCTAAGAGATCCAGAAATTTTGTCATTTTGAACAAAGAACAAGAAAGAGCTTGTTGGAACGAAGCCAGTGATAGCAGTGGCACTGGGTCACCACAAAGAGCAAGGATAACAAAAAGAGAAACAAACACAGTGGACAAATTGGGCAGAAGAATGAACATCTGTTAGACAGAAAGGCAGTCTGAACTTAGCTGAATCACAGTCTGTACAGTGAGCTGGTGTTAAAAAGTAGTCCCTGTGTCTCAACTTATAAGTGGAGAGCTGAGTTGGGGAGCCACCTTGAGCAGATCATGATGCAGGAATCTGGGAGATCTTACCATATATTGCCACACTGTCCCAGGCAGCATCTACCAAGTGGCCTAGGGTACACTTGGCAGAACATAATTATAATAGGCACAGAGAAGATTGTACCCAGGGGAATTCCAGACAGAAATAGGCAGGTGGGGAATGCAACTCATTTTCCTTTTGATTCTGGTGAGTCACCCAACTAGCTGAAGAGGGTTGGAGAGCTGAACAGGTGGGTGTGAATGCATTCAGGAGTGGCATGTGCGGACCTGCTGTGCCCCTTCCACCTGTGAGTATCATTCATGGGGTAGGGGGCTCAGCACCTCAGCAGATATTGGCATCTAACCCTAAGGGTGTGTTCTGATCAGAAGCAGACCCCAGACACCAGAACATCCCATTTAGAACTCTGCATTAGCCCTGCCCTAGGAGTGCATTGATCTAGTGGTATGGACAAAACTTATAGATGGTGCTTTCCATTCCATCCTACCTTGTACTGGTGAGCAGGGAAGTTGAGAGCCATTTCAACCAGTTTCATTAAGTACCAGAACACTCTAGCTGGGAGCTTGGTGAGAAACACAAAAGGAGGAAAGATTTAATAACTCCAAGCCCTTCTGTTCTCCCTAAGGGGAACATAGCCCAAGAAGAAAGGAAAAAGGCAGTCTGCCATAGGCAGTGACTATCCATCCTTGTCCATAGTTTTGACTATCCCAGCAGAGACAATTCTTTCATTTTTTAAGAAATTTTGTTGTTCTTTTATTTGCTAATTGATTGATGAATGTATGTTTCTTTCTTATTTTTTAATCATTTTTATTTTACTGTCCCTTTATTTTGCTTTTCTAAAGGGTCAGTTGTTTCTTGTTTTCATTTCTCTTGTTGCTTTCTCTCTTCTTCTTTTTTTTAAAATTTTTTATTGTAGTAATTCGTGCAATATAGCATACATCTTTGTTAAGTACAAGTTGTTAACAACATATTTGCACACAATTCTCATTTGACCCCTTCCCCAATTCCCTCCCCATTCCCTCCCCCTCCCTCCCCCTCCCTCCCCCTCAGGTTCACTTCAGTGAGTGACCTTGATATGATTGTGTAAGTACATCATGTG
>PVLC010026357.1:0-22915 GCA_004027655.1 Graphiurus murinus | reverse complement strand
TGTGGCTGGGCACTCCAGTGGCTTCTGGTCTGTTCAGCTACAAATTGTATTCTCTGGCCAGGCAATTCTCCTGTTTGGTATCTGATTGGGCAGGGCTACAGGCTAGACTCAGAGTTTTGGCACTGTCCTACTTCAGACAGACAGGAGAGGCAATGCTCCAATCCATGACTGACCTCCTTTCAAGGTGTAGCTGAGTGGTGGAATAATGGTTGGGTTGAGTAGCTGTTCAGTTTCCCAAGCCAAGAAAGTCTAGCACTTTCTCTAAGATGCCCAGGGATGGGAGTTTACCTGTCTGGGTGAGGACATTGGGCAAGCTTTTGAGCTGAGTGGAGCCACTACTTGACTTACCAGATCTCTTTGCTTCTGTGAAATCTGTGAGGGAGGGCATCTCCCTGCCTAGGTGGAGTCATCCTGCACACTTTTGGACTGATCATAGGAACTGCTTCATTTCTCTCAGATCAAGCCAGTCTAGTTTCTTTGCTCAGAGATCCATAGAGGTGGGAAGTCTCTGTGCCTGAGTGGGGTTGGTGGGTGCATTTTTTGCAGAGTGCAATTGCTGTTTGACTTCCCCACAGAGGTGGGAGTCTCCTTGAATGGGCCAGGTTGGTAGGTGGGCTTTTTTTCCCCCCCTAAATGAAGCTTCGGCTTCACTTCCTGGATCAAGCAGTACTAGCCCATAAGTTTTTCTAAAATGGGTTGAGGAGGGCATCTCCTAGCTTGAGAGGGCTCTGAAGTTGGGCTGGGATGAACAGTGCAGGGACTCAAAACTGGGCTGAACCTCTCTTCCTGCCTCTGAAGGCAACCAGCTCAACTTTCTGGGTGGTCTGTGGGGTTGGCAGGTAACTGCTCAGCTTCCACAGCTGCAGCAACACTTAAGTGCCACCAGGATCCACATACTACTCCCTGTGGCGTCTGTGGCCTTTTTTATTTCTACTCAATCTTAGGTAGACTAGTCATGCCATTCCACTATGTTTTCTGTCAGAAGAGAGGGAAGTGAGCTTCCTGGGAAGCTCTTGCAGTACTAGGATAGCTGGGTGACTGCCTCTGGTTCTCTTTCCCCACTTTAGATACCATGAGCCCAGGAAAATCCTCCAGAATGGGTATAGTGCCGATTTGAGGTAGGCAGCAAGACAGTTGAGTGAGAGCATTCTTCTTATCCTTGCAATTAGAACTGAATATTCAGTTCTATGGACCATGCAGGAGTCACAAGCTTCTTTCTAAGACCTGGAGTTTACAGGAGGATATCCTAACTGTGGAGAGTTGGTAGTTGGACATTCTTTGAGGGAGAGCAGCAACTATGACTTCCTGTATCTCCATCTTGCAGACATCACTCCAACTGTTTTTATTATTCAGTCAGAATTATATGAAAGTGCTGCAGTCAAAAAGGTGAAGCAAATGTCTAGTAACAGTTAGGTTCCTGGAAGGACTATTTTGTGTTCCTAACCAAGATTGCTT
The DNA here is from genome assembly GCA_004027655.1 of Graphiurus murinus. Taxonomy (NCBI): domain Eukaryota; kingdom Metazoa; phylum Chordata; class Mammalia; order Rodentia; family Gliridae; genus Graphiurus; species Graphiurus murinus. The sequence goes on along the minus strand of PVLC010026357.1, from coordinate 21,460 downwards.
GGCTAGGTTGGCTGTAGAATCCCCCTCTAAATGGTCCCCAGAGTGTGACCTAACAAAAGCCACTGGGTTCACCCATGAAAGTATCTTGAAACCTGCATAAAGTATTTGAGTCCAAGGCAACAAACATCCCTTGTGTACTTTCTCTGCATAAGCTATGTTGTGAGTCCTGTGCAAGGAGAGGGAAAATGAAGTCAGATGTCTCGACCTCAAGGAGCACTAGGTAGAGTGCGGGAGACAAACACATGGAGTCTTGAATGAAGGCAACTGGAAGATTGGAGTGAGCTCACAGAACAGGTGTAAATATATAGCTATTACATGAAAGCATGTGGACAAAAGAAGGGCATTTCAGCAGAAATTTCTGGCAAGTACCAGGCCGTGGATTATCTACTGATTGAACTGGACATATCAAGGACTTAATGAATTTAAAATAGATAACATTAACTTTCCATCAAGTCCCTGGAATGGTCCATGTAGGTGGATGGTCAATCTAATTTCAGCTTTTCAGAGGCCTCTGGGGGTTTAGAAATGGAGCAAGAATCCTGCTTTAAGTAGATCAAGACAAGCAGCGATACTTATACATGGCAGAGTTGTTTGTGAATAATAATTCCACTGCCAGTGAGGAGTCAGGGCCAAGGACTGTCCAGCATGTCCTTGAACCCGGAATGCCAATTCCATTCTAAGCAAAGAACCTTTGGTGATCTGAAGATGTAATCCATATTTTCTTTGATGTAATCCATATTTTCTTTGAGACATATCTAGAAAGACAAGCTTGATGCCAATTTACTTGCTTTCATCTCTATTTCTCAAGATTCAAACACCTTGCCTAATTACTGTTTCTAAACTCGTGTTACAAACCTAGAAAACCTATCAGTAGGTATCTCAACACATGTTGCTCCTTTTTAATTGTTCTTATGAGTTAATGATTGACAGTGACTGTATTTTTTTTTTTTTTTTAAAAGAGAATGTATGGATGCACGCCCTCTCCTGGCACAGATTTAGTGCCTGCACGTCTGCCTGCTATATTGCAGGAGCTTAGAACCGGAGCAGCTGGACAGCTCTGTGCTGCAGCAATCCCATGGCTCCTGCGCTTTTGCCGGCCCCCCTCCCTCTCTGGGTGTGCCTGCTGCTGGTGTCTGGCTTTGCCGAAGCCGGCAAACTGCTGGTGGTGCCCATGGATGGCAGCCACTGGTTTACCATGCGGTCAGTAGTGGAGAAACTCATCCAGAGAGGGCACGAAGTGGTTGTAGTCATGCCAGAGGTGAGCTGGCAACTGAGACAATCTCTGAATTTTACAATGAAGACTTATTCAGCTTCTTACACCCTGGAGGATTTGGACCGTGAGTTCAAGGTTTTTGCTGATGCCCGATGGGAAACATGGCGTCAAAGACTGTTTTTTATCTTAAAGGGATCATCCTATCGTTTTTTTGAACTCATTTTTTCCCATTGTAGAAGTTTGTTTAGTGACAAGGAATTAGTGGAATACCTAAAGGAAAGCTCTTTTGACGTAGTGTTTCTGGATCCATTTGATGTGTGTGGCCTCATTGTGGCCAAGTACTTTTCCCTCCCATCTGTGGTCTTCACCAGGGGAGTGTTTTGCCATTATCTTGAGGAAGGTGCGCAGTGCCCCAGTCCTCCTTCTTACATTCCCAGACTCCTCTTAGGATTCTCAGATGCCATGACTTTCACGGAAAGAGTACAGAACCAAATGTTCTTCTGGGGAAAGCGTTTGTTTTGTGCATATTTTTTCAAGAAAGCCTTAGAAATTGCCTCTGAAATTCTCCAAGCACCCATCACAGCATATGATCTCTTCAGCCACACGTCAATTTGGTTGTTAAGATCTGACTTTGTTTTGGACTATCCCAGACCTGTGATGCCCAACATGGTCTTTATTGGTGGAATCAACTGCTATCAGAGAAAGTCACTGTCCAAGGTACGTTACCTCTCCCTCAGAGCATTGAGAATAACCTGGGTTTAGTCCTTAATAAAAGATTCCTTCCTGAACTGTGATTATGTATTTGCACTTGTTGCATTTGGAATTTTTTCCTGGCTTAAGAAAAGATTTTGTGTCATCTTTTTAATTGTGGTTTACCAAATCTTATAAATCTCTCTTCAATGATATGTATGTGTATACAGCTGATACAGTCATATATAATGTCTAGGCTGCTGCACCTTTTAATATTATCTTTGGAAAAGTAGTGAGTACCATACTAAGAAAGGAAACTTCCCTTTTGCTATTCCTTTGCTATAGGAAAAGGTTCTTAGTAGTTTTGTATACATCTTTCTGAATTTTTGGAAAATATTTTATAAATATGCATATATCTAGTATTAGCTATCACACCCACTTTTTATAAATAAATTCTGGTGTCAGGCATGACATAATGTATTTTATGTAGCATTTTCCCCTTGCAATTGAATCACAGGCATCTGTTAAGCCAATATTTAGACTATGACATGTTCTGTTAATAATTGCCTTAGTGTTTTTACCTTGGATGCATCTTTGTGTTTTCTAACAACCAATGTTGATAGATATTTAGTCCAAGACTGAACTAAAGACTCTTGTGTACTTTATTTAAATTCAAAAATTTTCATATTCTTGCCTTCATCTCTGTAATAAAGAGTTTTAAGAGTTGGGAGGCTGGGTCTAATAGTGTATACATATTACATTTTGATAAATTTGATTAATTGCATTTAATTTTTTTGAGGTACTGGGGATTGAACCCAGGGACATTCTACCTCTGACCTACACTCCCAACCCTATTTTTATTCTTTATTTTGAAACAGGGTCTCACTAAGTTGTGCAGAGCCTCACTAAGTAGCTGAGGCTGGCTGCGAACCTGTGGTCCTCCTGTCTCAGCCTCCCAAGTACTGGGATTACAAGCATGCGCCACCACACCTGGTTGCATTCAAAATTTTGAACAACCTCAAAGTTTTGCCAACAGTACATGAGAGTTCCAGTTTTTCTGTATCCCCTTGCTCCAGATGTTGTCAATCTTTTAAAGTTTTGTTTTGTTTTTGGGACAAAAATTCTATGTTGCTTCTTCAGTTTTCACTTTCTATTTCTTTAGATAATATATCTAAATCATTTGTATTTCTTCTTTTGTGAAGTATATATTAACATGCTTTAATCATTTTTATAGGGTGATTTGTCTTTTTATAACTAATTGCTACCAGCTCCTGGAGTATTAGGAATATTAGCATTTAGCTTTTTTTTTTTTTTTTTTTTTTTTTTGGTGGTAGTAGAGATCGAATCCAAGGGCATTCTACCTCTGAGCTAAATCCCAGCCTTATTTTATTTTTAATTTTGAAACAGGGTCACGCCAAGTTTTGGAGGGCTTCACTAAATTGCTGAAGTTGGCCAGGAACCTGCAATCCTCCTGTTTCAGCCTACCAAGTACTGGGATTTTAGGCCTGCGCCACCATGCCTGGATAATACTTAGCTTTTAAAAATATGTGCTATAAATATTTTTTTTTCCTGGCTGGCCTTTATCTTTTGTTTATATAGGATTTCATTTTCTGTTAGCCAAACAGTTAACTTTTTCTTTAATATTAGATTTCAACTAATTTAGGTTCATCTATTTTATTTTTTATTATGAAGCAGGGTCTGACTAAATTACCACACACTGGCCTCAAACTGGAGATCCTCCTATCTTAGCGTCCCAAATACTGGGATTACAGATGTATATTCTAAGTTCATCTAATGGCTCTCCTGTGGTGTTTTCTTATGTTCCTGTACACTGGAAGTCAGTATAGGTTTGACTGATTCAGTCTCCAATCATTGGACAAGCCAGCTTCATAGATTAGTGATGTGTACTTGGTACTGAGTCATATCACAAGGTGCCTGACATCTTGAGTGTTCCATTTTTAGAGATACTAACTTTGAATTATATGGGGGGGGGGGAATCTCCAGATGTTTTTTGTCCTTCTAGGGAGTTCTGAAAGAGCCAGGGCCAGGATGCTGGAGCATGGGTCTGATTGGACATGTAGCTTATGATCTCCTGGTATGGATTTGGGGAACCAAGACATCCTTGATGCAGTTGAAGCCCTGGTCATCCAGCTCCTGCCTGTGTCTCTAGCTCATCACTTCCTTACTTCTGCACCACCCATGCTGCCTGCTTCCTGCTTCTGAGACCCCCCTCTTGTTTGGTGCCCTCATGGGTGCTGTTTCCTCTCTGGAATCCTCTTTCTCCCATTCACAGATTACCTAAATGGATTCACTTATCTTTTGATTCTGGCTAAAAAGACTTTTCTTTGGGAAATTTCCCATGATCCCCAGACAGTAACAGACTCTCACCTTGCCTGGTGGACTTTTTAAAAAGTACTTGTCACAATGCAAACAAACAAATGGTTCCACACATCTTCACAGAGCCTCTCTGACCCCTCCTGGTGCTCTAATGCGGTGAGGGCAGGAAGTGCAGTAGGCTTTATGTTCCCGTATATCCAGCATCTGCCTGATACCAGAAGCACATTTCCTGGGCAAATGAGAACACGTTTAGAGTAGAGGGGTTGCCAAAGGATTTTCGCCACTGAGAGTTGTTTGGAGAGGAAGAAAGGCACTCTTCACATCAAATTCCATAGGTGGCGGGTTTTGCTACTCCCATGATGAGTCAAAAGGGACTTGCAGCACAGGATCCACGGAAATCCTTGCCAGTGTCCTGCCCATTAAGCAATTGCTTTTCCAAGATCTAAATCTACTCTCCAAGGCCTCTGGGTGTTAGGGGAGGGAACAGTGAGATCACCATTGTATGTAGGGAGGGTCAGGGTTGATGGGATAGAGGGTTGACCTGTTTTCATTCCCTGGAGATTATCAGCATTGATAGTGTGTCCCTTTGCAGATAATGAAAGTGAGGCTCAGGAGGTCAATCGAATTGTTCATGGTTATATCTCTGAGAAATGAGTTAGGATTCAAACCCAGGCATTCTTTCCTTTTATACAAAATTGAGATATAATCCACATGACACAGATTTTACTTTTTTAAAAAAATGTAATTCAGTAATTTCTCATGTATTCACATATATGAGCAATCATCACCACTATGTAATTTCCGATTATTTTCTTCATTTCAATAAGAACTCCCATACACGTTAACAGTTCTTTCCTATTTGCAACTACGGTCCCAGCCCTGGGTACTAATTCACTTTCTGTCCAAATGGATTTGCCTATTGTGGATATTTCATAGGCATGGAATCACATAATGTGGGGTCATTTAAGACTGGCTTCTTTCCCTTAGTTTTGTGGCTCATGTGTGTTGTAACATGATTCAGTACCTTGTTCCTTTGTACAGGTGAATCATATGGCAGTGAATGGATCTACCACATTTTACTAATCCCTGGATCAGTAGATGGATATTTAGGCTATTTTCATATTATGACTGTGATTGATAATGTTACCATGAAATGAACCCAGACATTCTGATTTCATCTTGATCATCTCATCTATGAATTAGAGCATTTTAATTTTTTGTTTTTGTTTAGTTCTTTCTCTACTTGATTGCTCTCAATTTCCCTCCAGTCCAGAACAAGGATGAATAGAAGTAGTCAGAGCAGACATACTGGCTTTGAATCTCAGCTAAGAGTAAAGCATTCGGTGGTCATCTGCCATTGAGTGTGATGTCAGCTGTGGGTGTTTCCAAGGTGCCTTGTGTTAGGCTGACTTCCCTTCTTTTTCTAGTTTGATGAGAATTGTAATATGGATGCATTTTGGATTTTGTCAAATGCTTTCTTTTTTTTTTTCTGTGCCTATTGAGATAATTACAGGGTTTTACTCTTTTAGTTTATTTGTATGGTTTATTATCGTTTCAATTATCTTCTTAAAATAAAGTTATATTAAAGGTTCCAAAATACATGTGATACAGAATTCACCATCTTAACCATGTTTAAGTGCTCAGGGAGTCATTAAGCACATCCACACTGATGTCCAGCCATCACTACCATCCACCTCCAAACTGCATTCATCTTCCCAAACTCTGCATACCTTAAACACGACATCCTCAGTCCTCCCACTCCCTTCTGGTTTTTGCCAATCCCTATTAATTCTATGAATTTCCCTATTTCAGATATCTCATAAAAGTGGAATCATACCATATTTGTCTTTTTGTGACTGGTCCACTTTTTGCAGCACCATATCCTCAAATTATACCTGTGTTGTAGCAACTGTCAGAATTTCCTTCCTTTTAGATGGATGAATAAGATACCATTTTATGTAAATACCATATTTTGCCTATTCATTCCTTTGTGGATGGACACTTGGGTTGCCTTAACCTCTTGGCTGTTGTAAACAATGATTCCATGAACATGGCTTTCCAACCCTGTCCTAATGTTAAACCATCCTCGCATCCCTAGGATAAAACCCACTTGGTTATGATGTATTTATTTCTTTTAATATATTTATATATTTTATTTATTTATTATTGAATTTTATATGCTCGGATTTTATTTAGAGTTTGTGCATCTGTGGTCCTGAGGGTTTTCCTTTCCTGTAATGTCTTTATCTGGTTTTGGTATTATGGTATGGCTGGTCTCATAGAATGATTTTGGAAGTTCCCTATTCATCTGTATTCTTTAATAGATTGTAGGAAGATAGTATTAGTCTTCTTTCAGTGTTTGGTAGGATGTGGCTGATTGAGGATTGAACCTAGGGGCATTCTACCTCTGAGCTACACCCCCAGCCCTGTTTTATCTTTTATTTTGAAACAGGGTTTCACTAAGTTGCAGAGGGCTCACTAAGGTGTTGAGGCTGGCTGCAAACCTGTGTTCCTCCAACCCAGGGACATTCCACGTCCAGGCTATACCTCCAGTCCTATTTTTTATTCTTTATTTTGAAACAGGGTCTTACTAAGTTGTGGAGAGCTCACTAAGTAGCTGAGGCTGGCTGTGAACCTGGATCCTCCAGTCTCAGTCTCCCAAGTACTGGGATTATGTGTGCGCCACCATGCCCTCTCAGGATCATAAGAATAGGTATTACAAGTGCATGTTCCACCATACCCAGCTGTTCCTGACTCTTAGATTTTGAGATAAACCAGCTACCTTTTGCCTTATATGAAGTCCTTTTAATCCTGATTATTTTATAAGCTCCTCCCCTATATTTTTGACCCAAATCAAGGGGATCCAATTGGTCTTGCTGCCACTCAAGACCATGCTTTATTTTTATTTTTATTTTTTAGTATGTCTTCCAATAAATTGCCTTCTGTGCAACTCAGGATCCACCTGCCTCACACTTTGGTCTCATGGCACATTGGGGCTGGTTCTCATACACTAGGACTGGTTTGTTCCAGAACAAGTTTATCAGTTTAATTGGTTTATATTCCACAGATAAGTGAGAACATGTGATATTTGTCTTTTTGTGCCTAGTTTATTATTTCACTTAGCATAATGTTCTCCAATTCCATCCATTTTGAAACTGACTGATTGTCTTCTCTTAGGCTCATTAATCAGTTGTTGTACGCTTAGATTAGTTCTATCGCTTGGCTATTGTGAATATTGTTGCAGTAAAATGGGAGTGCAGGCATGTCTTTGGCAAACAGATTTCAGATAAATACTAAGAAGTGAGAATGCTGGATCAGGGGGTAATTCTATTTTTACTGTTTTGAGGCATTTCCGTACAGTTTCCGTGATGGCTATGCAAATTTACATTCTCTGTAACAGTACACAAGGGTTCTCATCTTCTTACGTCCTCACTAACACTTAGTATATTTTGTCTTTTTGATAAGAGCTATTCTGACAGATGTAATACTTCATTATTGTGGTGATTTGTATTTTACTAATGAATAGTGATGTTGAACATTTTTTCATGTGTCTGTTGGACCATTGGGTGTCTATTTTCATAAATATCTACTCATGTTCTTTGTCCTTTTTTAATTGAGGTTTTATTTTCTTGGCCATTTCCTTTCTTTTAATGCCCCTTTCTGGGTTGTTATCAGACTCATGCTGGGTCCCCAAAAGTGTTTGAAAGTTTCAAAAGGTCTCTCTGGGTGGCTGAGAGTCTCACTAAGTTACTGAGGCTGACTCTTCTTGGTGAATTCACCCCTTTATCATTACATAGTGTCTTTCTCTGAGTCTGTACAATTATTGACTTGCTAAGCTTTCCATGTTCAAGACGTCTGGTTGGTTCATTTTCACAATTTCTATCTTTTATATTGGATTGCTCATTCATATACTGCATTATCTTCCTTAAGTCATTCAACTATTTATTTGTGTTCTTTTAGAGTTCTTTGAGCTTTTCAGAAATTCTTCTTTTGAAGTCTTTGTCTGGTCCGCTTTGTTTCATCCACTTTGTTATCTGTTACCATGGAGTTGTGAACTTTTGGAGCTGACATATTACCTCCCCTTCTCATATTTCTTGTGTTTCTATGTTGAGATTTACACATGTCTTGGAATGGGTAACTTTTCTACTTTTATGCAATGGTTTTCTTCATCTGGGACTTTTTTTCTTTTTCTTTTTCTTTTTTTTTTTTGCGGTACTAGGGATGGAACCTGGGGGCATTCTACCTCCGAGCTACACCCCCAGCCCTAGTTTTTTTATTCTTTATTTTGAAACAGGGTCTCACTAAGTTGTGGAGAGCCTCACGAAGTCGTTGAGGCTGGTCGCAAACCCGGATCCTCCAGTCTCAGCCTCCCAAATGCTGGGATTACAAGCATGTGCCACCATGTCCAGCATCTGGAACTTTTTAATACCAGTGTGACTTGGGGTATTGGTTTGTTGGGTAACGTTGAGGTTTTTTCCAACGGGACTCTAGTATAATCCACTTGTAACTTCTTTAGTTATGAGTCATAGATTTGGGCAGAGTGTACTGTATCAGTGTCGGGAGCCAGCCCTCGAGGCAGCAGGGTTGGGGGTCCCTCAGTAGGTGTGGATTGAGACGAGGTCGCAAGAATACGCTCACACCCAATGCAGTGAAGAAGCGCACCTGTTTATTGCATGTAGTAGCTATTCTTTATACTATCTTTTTACAATGAGGCATATAGAACAGGAATTTTTACAGACTTGTTTTTCTAAAAGTTGAGTGGGTACATCTTTAACTAGAAAAGCCAATTCCCATGGTATTTGATAGGATTAAGAAAACAGTAAAGGTTACAAAATACAATACATAAATAAAAATTCTTTTAGTACAAAGCAGTGTTAAAGGTTAATGACGAAGAGTTTCTATCCATTAATTTAAATCTTCACTATCTGTTTAGTTCCTGTAAGCAGTGTTTATTTTACCTTTTTTTCAGGCAGCTAGAGTTAGTTAATGTGTGGTGGAGACAAGGGGGAGAAATTTTAGAGAGGGGCAAACTATCTGTCTTAAAGCTTTCTTTACTCACAGATAAAATAGTAGACCTGAGTTTCTTTGGTTTATTTATTTTGTTTCTATACCTGTGCTGAGAGGGAACATAAGGCTGTTTAGTAACTAAGCTTGCAAAGCTCATTTCCTGATGTTTGTAAAAGGTTAATGAATACCTTATAGATTGTCTTGAGGTACTGCTTTTTCAGCTAATATTGAGAAATCATAATCTGTTCAGCCATCTTGTGTTTCTAAGAAATTTTCCTTTATAATTAATGTGAAAGCAAAACCCAAAGCACCCCAAATTTCCAGAATATAACATAATGCAAAGTGGGATATGCCATGCATTCCTTCTTTTGGAATCGTCTGCCTTGCAGGACTCCAGCGGACCGTGCCTTGCTCAAGATCCAGCTATTAAGGTGCTATTGCATATCAGGGTCAAAGAGTCCCTCTGTCTTTGCAAGGCTTGTAGGAGTGGGGACACTCTGGTGCTTCAGGAAGCTGTGGTATAGACAGCAGAGTACATGGAACACACCCCTTGTGCTTGCTTCTATTATGGGAGTAGTAGCCCCATTTGAGGGCTGGGGATTCCCACAGGCACTGTTGATGGCAGCTCTGTTACTCTGAGGCAATTCTGATGCTGTTCTCTCCAGTCATGTAGAAGGGCCTGATACTTTTGTCTTCTGATTAAAGACTGGTGCAGATCTAGGTGCTTAATGGAGAGAATAGAGAGGAAGCCACAACCTTTCCTTTGTGGGACTCATCTTTAGTCTTATTTACCTTATGTGAACTGACCAGTTGCAGCAATCAATGTAGCGCACCTGCATAGATGTTAGGCCATCAACTGTTGTGGGTGTGTGTTTTCTTTCTCTGCTGCTATTGTGAGTGTATTTGCCCAGAATTCAGATTTTAGCCTCTTCCTAGATCTGCATATCTAGGGATAGGTTGACAGATAAGAGTGTATCCCCCCCTCCTTTTTCTTTTTTTGTAGACGTGCCCACCAGGGATTGAGTGAGGCTGGCTGGAGCTGGGCTTAATTTCTTCCATCTGAGCTTGGAGTGTAGCACCTGTCTAATGTTCACAAGGCCCTTGCCTTGTGCTGGGTATATATTCACTTTAGAGGTTTTTTGTCTGTGAGTATGGGGAATATCAAAGCCATAGAGAATTCCCAAAATGCCTCTTGAGTTTGGGAGAACAATTGTGGGAGGTTGGGGGACTCAGCTGAACAACTGATTTCAGTTCTGTGCTGGAGAAGGGATGTATGTCCCAGGAAATGGTTAGCCTTGATCACACTGTCTTCAGACCTCACCCCTGCTCTGAATCACATGGATTCTTGTTTCTCTGTGTCACAGGGGGCAGGATCACTGAACTGCTGTGCTCTTCCCTTCCCTCCCCATTGCCACCTGCACCCATGGTGTCAGAGACACCCACTAGAGCCATGGCCACAACCTTCCCAGTCAGTTTCCACAGACCCTGAGGTATTGGTATGTCAGATTTTCTGGTCTCCTGCTGGACAATTTAGACTGAAAATATCACACATCTCAAAACAGTTCCTGGCTATAGTCTTCTGAGCATTTGTTGAGAAGTGCAGTGACTTTCTTTTCTAAAGCTAGCTTGTGCAGACTCTGAGTCATCTGTTTAAGTTGTTTTTCTGGAGGGGTCACCCTTCTGTACCATGCTGTTATTCTCTCTTCCCTTCCCGTATCTCGGGTGCCAGACACCAGGTGCTGGGATATTTTGCTTCTCTTGCTTTGTTATTCTCTCTAGTCTCTGAAATTCGCCATGTTTAGTATGTACATGTGTGTGCATGTATGTGAGATTAATTTCCAACATTCACACAGCTATTTAATTGCACAAGCAGTTACACACCTATTGCTTTGTTTGCATCTTGCGTAGGAGCAAACTAGTGCTGGTATCTCTATTCTGCCATCTACAATAATTGACTTAAACTCAATTTTGTCTGATAGGCATACAGCTACACCTGCTTTTGTTTAATTTTGTGCAGAATACCATTTTCCATCCTCTCACGTTCAGTCTCTGTGTCCTTAAAAGTGAGGCAAGTCTCTCATAGGAAATATTCTATTGTATCTAAAAAAAAAAAATCTGGTCAGCCACTGTCTTTTTACTGGAGAATTTAATGCATTTACATTCAAAGTAATTAGTGATAGGTAAAGACATATAAATGCCATCTTGTAAGTTCTTCTTCTTCTTCTTTTTTTTTTTTTTTTGGTTGATTTATAGATACTCACCCCCTCATCATAATCTGCCTTTGTGGTTTGATGGGTGTTATGGAGTAGTATGCATTGGATTCTTTCTATCACTGTTCTGGGCTTCTGAAGATTTTCACCTTATGGTTACCATGAGGTTTACATGGAACATGTTATTGTGAGAAAAGTCCATTTCAAGTTGATATCCAGTTAACTTTCATGGGTGGACCAAGTCTTGCTGTCAGTCTAGGCTCCCCTTTAGCATTTCCTAAAAGGGTCGTTTAGTGGTGATAAACTCCTTGGCCTTTTGTTTATTTAGGAAACGTGTTGCTTGTTCTTCATTTCCGAAAGGCAGCTTTGTTGAATAAGGTATTTTTATTTGCCAGTGATTTTGTTGAGCCCTAGATTGTGTATAGTTGCTGACTGAGTTTTCTGCGACAGGAGGGAGCCTCAGGCTTCAGGCTGTGCTATCTTGCTGCTGTCACTCTTCTTCTGTTTGTTTTTCAAAGTCATTGACATGAAAGTATCATTCACCAAGCAAAAGGTGATGAAGTTGATGTCAAGAACATTTAAGGTCCTAGAGGAGCCATCTTGTCTCCTAACAAGGATTATGCTGCTAGGTTGGCTGTAGAATCCCTCTCAAAATGTTCCTCATGGTGCTACCTGACAAACAGCCCCAGGCTTACCCACGGAGGCATCTAGAAACATACATCATATGACTGAGTCCAATGCAATAAGCATCTCTTGTCTACTTCCCCTGTGCAGGGGACTGTGTGAGTGCTGTGGAAGGAGGGTGAATATGTGACGTCATAGCCTCTGACCTTAAAGACTGCTCAGTAGAGTGTGGGAGATGAGTATATGGATTCCTGGCAGAGGGCTACTGGGTGACCAGGGTGAGCCTGATCAGTCTCTGGCTAGGCTATGAAAACATACAGGAAAGAGAAAGGCATTCAGCAGAATTTTCTGGCAACCATTATATAGGGGACTACTTACTGCACTGGATGAAACCAAAGAGTTAAAGCAGATGATAGTCACATAGGATCAGATGCATGGAATGGTACATGTGGGTGGGTTATCAATCTTTTTCAGCATTTCATAGGCCGCAGACGGTTTGGAAATGGAACATGAATCCTACCGAAGTTGGAAAAAGAGAGCGGCAATGCATATCCATGGTGTATCCATAGCAGATTTCCTTGTGAAGCACAATTTTACTGCTGGTGGGGAGGTCAGGGATAAGGACCTTATAATGTTTCCTGCAGAGCTGGGTTGCCAATTTTATTCTGATAGAGTTTTTGGTAGTCTGAGGAGGATGAAGTCTAATGTTTGCCTCTGGAAAAATTCCAAAAAGCAATCTTTTTTCAAAGTTACTTTCTGTTTATTCTTTCTGAGTTGTCGAAGTCCACAGTCATTACTTTAAATTGCTTCTATTGTCACATTGCTGTCTGATTCATGATTATCCCCAAAGAAAATATACTGAGTTTTACTTATTGGGTAGAAAAAAAATGCAGTAGGGAAAATCAGAAAATGTTACTCATTAATCATTGTTCTTTGGCCTAAGCCATTGGCAGCAGGTATAATGTTTTTTATGAGTATATGAATACACGCCCATTCTTTTGGTATTTTAACGCCTACACGTGTTCTGCCTGCCGTATTGCATGAGTTTTAAATCCAGGCAGCTGGATGGTTCTGGGCTGCAGCGATCTCATGGCTCCTATACTTTTGCCGGCCCCCCTCCCTCTCTGTGTGTGTCTGCTGCTAGTGTCTGGCTTTGCCCAGGCAGGCAAGCTGCTGGTGGTGCCCATAGATGGCAGCCACTGGTTTACCATGCGGTCCGTTTTGGAGAAACTCATCCAGAGAGGGCACGAGGTGGTTGTAGTCATGCCAGAGGTGAGTTGGCAACTGGGACAGTCCTTGAATCTCACAGTAAAGACTTACTCACCTTCTTATACTCTGGAGGAATTGAACCAGATGTTCAAGACTTTTGCAGACACTCAATGGAAAAATAAAGAACAAAGTATATTGTCTCTACTACAGTCCTCATCTTTTGATATTTTTGAATTAGTTTTTTCACGTTGTAGGAGTTTGTTTAACGACAAGAAATTAGTGCAATACATAAAGGAGAGCTCTTTTGATGCGGTGTTTCTGGATCCTTTTGATGTGTGTGGCCTTGTTGTGGCCAAGTACTTTTCCCTCCCTTCTGTGGTCTTCACCAGGGGAGTAGCTTGCAATTACGTTGAAGATGGCGCCCAGTGCCCCAGTCCTCCTTCTTATGTTCCAGGATTTGTCTCGGGGCTCTCAGAAGCCATGACTTTCAAGGAGAGAGTACAGAACTACATTTCCCGCATAGAGGGACATTTATTTTGCTCTTATGTTTTCAAGAAAGCCTTAGAAATTGCCTCTGAAATTCTCCAAGCACCCACCACAGCATACGATCTCTTCAGCCACACATCAATTTGGTTGTTACGAACAGACTTTGTTTTGGACTATCCCAGACCTGTGATGCCCAACATGGTCTTCATTGGTGGAATTAACTGCCATCAGGGAAAGCCACTGCCCAAGGTATGTTACTTTTCTGTAAGTGTATTGAGGATAACCTGGGTTTAGTAAAGATTTGTTAACATGCAAAGCCAGATTATTCTCAATATGTGACTTGTTATTTACATTCATTTCTTCCTGGCTTAACCAATTTAGTTATGAGTAAGCAAATTTTATAAAGCTACCCTTATTGATATGAATGCAATTACCAGTGATGTAATTCATATAGTTTCTAAGCTACATTTGGAATACTGCTTCAGAAAAACCTTAAAAAACACGTCAGGATGTGAAACATTCCCTTTTGCCAGTAGTATGCCACCTATCTCGGAAAGTGCTCTTTGCAAATTTGTATGCATTTTTCAATTTTTAGAAATTATTTGAAATGTAAACATACATTTAATACAAATTTTTACATCTATTTTATTGAATAAAAGCTAGTAGTGAAGTGTATATGATGTTCATTACCTTGAGTTTTTTACTTGTAAATATATTGTAGACCTGTTCACAGGCCAATGTTTAAAAAGTTGACATGTTCTTATAATAATTGTATTAAAATAGTTATACTCCTTATTTTTTTAGAACCAACCAAGAGCGACAGATAGTTGAACTTTTTCTGCTTTGATGAATGAGACTGTGCTAACCGTTCTTTCTTTTCTTTCCATTCATTTCTCTCCATATTCTTGCCATTGTTTGAGTAGGCCAGTATTTTAGAAGTAGAGTCGCTGAGTCAAATGGTATGCTCTTCTTTCATTTTAATACATTTGAGGAACTGCTTTCAAAATCTTGAACAACCTCCCTCTGATCAGCAGTACCCAACTTGTAGTTTTTCCATAACTTTTCCAGCTCCAAACATTGCCAGACTTTTTCAAAATTTTGTTAATTTTGTGGGAAAAAATTTCGGGTGTAACTCTTTCAGTTTTAACTTTCTATTTTCATAGATATATTGGCCATTTCATTTATCCTTTTGTGAATTGCAATCCCTATTTGTAGTCATTTAAGATGTCGGTGTTTCTATAACTATTTGCTTTAATCCCTCTGAGTATTAGGGATATTAACACAGCTTTTTTTTCTAATGTGTGCTACAAATATTTTTCCTAAAATACTTATTTATCTTTTGTCATTTAGGATTTTCATTTTGGGGGAGTCAAATTGGTGAAAGTTTTTCTTTAATAGTTTTTGCATTTCACCTTGCGTAGGTCTTCCCAAACTTGAGCTATGGAAACATTTTATCCCATTTATGTTTTATTGTTTTCAATTCCTCCAATGTTAGCATTTTTTCTTTTTGCAATGAACCCTTTAATGTACACAGTAAAACATCTGATTTTATTCAAAGGATAGTCCATTTTCCCAACTCCTTTTATGCTAATCTCATTCTTCATCAATTGAATTGAAAAGTGTATTTGTCATGCTTTAATTTTCCATATCTTGGTATTGGTTTCTGATTTCCCATTGATATATTTGTCTCTTCATGTTCACTAGCTTGTTTTGATTAAGCAGCTTTGTACTAAGTTTAAATATGGGAAGACAAGCCCCATAATCACTATTCATATTTATAAATGTTCTTGGAGGTTCTTTTTGTGCATTCTCCTTCATAAATTCTAAAATTGCTTTATTGAGGTCTAAAATATGAAAACAAACTATTTTGGCTCCGTTAATATTATATTAAATATTCTCATTAATTTGAGAAACAGTGGAACACTTTTGCTTTTATTGTTTAGGAAGAACATTTTAAATTATTCAAAACTTTTTTTATGTCCATCAGTAAAACTTTGTACTTGTATAACCATTTTACCATTTTTTCTTAAAATATATTTCTAGATATCTTATTAGTATATAGGACATTCTCCTTTTGATTTGAACTGCTATTGGTTGTGCAAGGCAAGTTTTTACATCTTTTTTTAAATTTTGTTATATTTCTACTTTCTTCTTATCTTGTAACATTGACTTGGCATACAATAGTATCTGCAAATAATTCCCTTCTCTGATATTCTCCTTACTTGTTTTGCTTTTTGGGACCAAAACAGTGGAATATATTGTTGTTCCAAGCAGTTTAAATTGGTATTCAATTAGTTACAATAGAAAAAGTTATGCCAAATAGAAGAGTAATATTCTTGACAAGCGTATCATAGCTAAATTCTGGTGATACCTCTCATATATTATCTTGCGTATTATTTTCTTAGACATGGACTATGCATTTTTAGCTGTCATTCTGGATTCTTGCATGTTAAGTAGATTTTGTAAAATAGTTTGTATTCTCTCATATAATGGCAGGTGTTTGGTGAGAATGTCTCTCCAGCCAGTTGGTGGGAAAGAGAAACAATGTTCATTCTAAAAGGCAGGGAGACTACAGTTTCAGGCTTGTCAAAACTAGGCTTGATTTTCTGTTCTTGGCAAGACCAAGCAAAGAGATGCAAATCATAGATGCAAAGCCGAGTCACTCAAAGGGCTCTTCTCCCTTTTACTCTCTACCAGTACTGTGTGAGTCACCATCTAGGCACTGCCTGAGCCCTTGCCTCCTCCCTGGGGTGGGGCTCTTCAGGTTCCCACACCCAGCAGCTATTGAGTTCATGGCAGCTCAGTGAGTCACCCTGTGGTTAAAATATGAAACATATTGAATGTGTTTTAAACATGTTTGTTTACCTTTATATGTAGGCCCATATATTTCTAAAAAGTAAATACAATATTTGGCTTTAAATGTGTATAAAAGGATATATTTGTGTGCAAGCTTTAAAATATTGGAAGATTACATATATAATTATGTATACATTTATAAACATAAATCTAAAGCAAGAACAATTCTCAAAGAGGAATTCTGATCTTGAAGAGGGCCCTTTGGCTGAGAGACTGGACACAGCACAACTATAGATATTCATTTTCATCAGAAGAGCTATGGCCTCTGTATATTTCTTCTTCCTTCCTTCTTCAGACAGGCAGGGTACCTCTTAAAAACCGACAGTTTCTGTATTGCTGGAGGACAGGAGTCATCATCTGAATTGCATCCATCTGATGAGAAGATGTTAAGTACCGTGCATGTGTGACTGTGTCCCTGTGTTTGCATGGGTGTCTAGGGCATGGGTTTGTGTGCCGTGTCTCAGGTCCTCCACAGGGGATTTTATTTTTAAGTATACTTTTTATTGGTGCATTGTAGTTTCATGTCATAATGTAGTTCGGAGTGACAGTGACATACATGCACATAGCACTTAGCTCCCTCTGCCCTGCACTTCTCCTTCCTCACACATGATATTGAGAGTGGCATTGGAGTCTCACGTATGTACAGAACATCAATGGAAGTGTTTCCTTCATTAATTCTCCCTCACCACCTCCCTTGCTCCACTGGGCTTATCTAACATCTCTCTTGTATCCACAGGGCATTTAAATGATAGTGCCTTGTAACAAACTACCCATGAGTCTATCCAGAGGAATTATACCCAGGGATATAATTAAATCTTTTAACAAGAATGTCAGATCATCATTCAGAAGAACATCAAAATAGCTTTAACAGGGAAACAAAAGCACTCACTCCCAGTCTTTTGCAATTATTGGTGAGTTCCGGTAGACTTGATGGTGGGTTCCAGCTGGGAGGAGTTCAGTTTCAGCCTATGAAGTTCAAAGGCAGTTCTAGCTCTGGAGAACTGGGGCTGGGATGCTGTTACTTGCAGTGAAAGGTGTGTGCTCCTCATATTTCTCTCAGAATCTGGCTCCATTCCAAAATTCAATTTCAAATCTAGCTATTTTTATTTAAGCCAGGACCTCTCGCCGAGATATTTATTTTCAACTTTTTATAAAAAGTTTCAAGCATACACAAAGGAGAGACTATAGTGTAACGAACACCCATATATCCATAGTTGGATTAAAAAAATGTTAACATTTTGCTGTACTGATTGATCTATCTACTTTCCTCTTTTTTTTTTTTTTTTTCTTTTGGTGGTACTAGAGATTGAACTCAAGGGCATCCTACCTCCAAGCTACACCCCCAGCCATTTTTTATTTACTGTTTTGGACCAGGGTCTCACTAGGTTGCTGAGAATCTGGCCAAGTTGCTGAGGCTGTGAACCTGTGATCCTCCTTTCTCAACCTCCCAAGTACTGGGATTACAGGCATGTGCCACCACTCCCAGCTCCTCTGTCTTGTAAATATGTTTGGATATTATTTTTGTAAATGAGGTTTATGATGTCCCTAAGTAATTTTAATAATATTAAAAAAAGGGAAAATTCCTACCCAGCCACCATATCCTTTTCACACTTAGCACAATCACCAATTTTTGAATATTATCTAATTTCCAGGACATAATTTAAGTTGCTTAAGCACTTATACATGGATGAATTAAAGAATATTGAGAATAAGTAAATTCACACATATTTGGCTAATTATTTTTTTTTCACAAGAGTGCCAAGGTCATTCAACTGGGGAAGAATAGTGTTTTCAGCAGGTGTTGTAGGGAACACTGAGTATGCAACTAAAAGAGAATGAAGTTGGACCTTACTTCACATCATCCACAAAAATTAACATAAATTGGATCCAAGGTTGTAATAGAAAAGCCAAAAATTTACTCTTAAAAGAGAGCATTGTTTTAAGTCTTCATGACCTTGGCGATGATCTCTCAGCATTAAAAATGCAAGAAACAAGTGGTGGCGCACGCTTGTAATCCTAGCATTTGGGAGGCTGAGACCGGAGGATCTGGGTTTGTGGCCAGCCTCAGCTACCTAGTGAGGCTCTCCGCAACTTAGTGAGACCCTGTTTCAAAATAAAGAATAAAAAATAGGGCTGGGGGTATAGCTCGGAGGCAGAATGCCCCTGAGTCCAATCCTCAGTACCGAAAACAAAAAACAAAAACAACAACAACAAAAAAAACCCCACAAGAAACAGTGATTACAAAACCAGGAAATTTCTTCTTCATCATATAAAAATGTCTGTGAATCAAATGCCACATCAAGGGTGGTGAAAAGGCAGCCACAGAAGGGGAGAAAAGGTTTGCAATTCACATATCCGATAAGGTGGTAGTATCTCAAACAGTTAAGGAACTCAAATTAAAAAATTAGGAACTCAATTAAAAAATTAGGCAAAGGCTTTGAATAGAAATTTCTTCATGTAAATTATAAGGATTAGACAACAAGCACATACAAATTTGTTTGGAATGTTGGTAATTAGGGAAATGCAAGTAGAAATCACAAGAAGACATTTAAACCCACTATGACACACACACACACACACACACACACACACACACACACACACACACACACACACGAGAGGGGGCACGTGCAAGAAAAATAAGTGTTGGAGGATGTGGAGATTGCTGGTGGGTTTATAATATGGTGAAGCTGTTGCAGAAGGTAGTTTTATGGTTTGTTCATATGTGAAGCATAGCATTACTACATGACCAACAATTTCACTTCTAAGTATATACTCCTACAGGTAAAGCAGGTTCTGAGATGAAAACATGTACATGAATGATCATGGAAGCTGTCTTCATAGCAGGGGAAAAGGGAAACCATACACAAATTTCTCAAAGGATGAATAGATAAAAATATGGTATGTCCAAACAAAAGAATAGTATTCAGCAATAAACAGGAATGAAGTACGGATATGTGCTACAAAACCTGTGAGCCTCGAAGAGGTGAAGTAAGGGAGGCAGACATAAGGGCTACACACGGACAACTCCATTCATAGAAACTACCCAGAGCTACACATGGACAACTCCATTCATAGAAACTACCCCGAGCTACACACGGACAACTCCATTCATAGAAACTACCCAGAGCTACACACGGACAACTCCATTCATAGAAACTACTCACAGCTACACACGGACAACTCCATTCATAGAAACTACTCACAGCTACACACGGACAACTCCATTCATAGAAACTACCCAGAATAGGCAAGTCCAGAGGCAGAGAGATGGGGGGACAGGGGATGGGGAGTTTCTGCTTGATAGGAAAATTATTTCCTTTGAGGAGATGAGAATCATCTGGAGCCAGAGAGAGGTGGCTGCACAAGATGGTGACTGTCCTAAACGCCACGGAATTGTTCATTTCATTTTATTTATTTATTTATTTTTTGCGGTACTAGGGACTGAACCCAAGGGCATTCTACCTCCAAGCTACACCCAGTCCTACTTTTTAGTCTTTATTTTGAAACAGGATCTCACTAAGTTGCGAAGGGCCTCACTACGTAGCTGAGGCTGGCCCCGAACCGGGATCCCCCGGTCTCAGTCTCCCAAGTACTGGGATTACAAGCGTGCGCCATCATGCCTGGCTGAATTGGTCATTTTAAAATGGTGAAGAAGGTGAATGTTTTATTAGGTTTTCTTTCTTCCGTGTGTGTGTGTGTGTGTGTGTGTGGTGCTGGGGATTGACCCCAGGGGCATTTTACCTCTGAGCTACACCCCCAGCCCTATTTTGATTTTATTTGGAAACAGGGTCTGCTAAGTTGCTGAGTCTGGCTTTAAACCTGTGATCCTCCTGTCTCAGTCTCCCAAGTACTGGGATGAGCGGCATGTGGTACCATGCCTGGCTATTGCTGCTGCTGCTTCTCCTACCCCAGTATAAAAAGAGAAAGAAAACATGTCTTGCAACAGTTCATTTGTCTGAATAGGATGCAAACATGTTGTTTTTCTTTTCTCATTGCCTCATTTCTTCTAACATTCTAATCCACCACCAGTTCATCCCTTTTTAAAAAGGGCTATGGAATTTGAGCTCAGTCTCTCCCCTAACACAGGACCCAACGCATTGCAGTGGTCTCCCACTGGTCACTATGGCCTCCTTGAGTAAAACATGCCTTATCACCCTTTAAAAACAAATAAACATTTAAAAAATACAGTGACTTTTCCCAGTGACTGAGGTGGGGTCCTGTGATGGTCTTTACTCTAGCTTGTTTGATTGTTCACTTATGGCGGTGTTTAACCTGTTGCTGAACATTGGATGTCAGTATAGTTTTGGCTGATCAGACCTCACTCATGGAGTAAGCAGGTTCATCGATCAGTGTGCTGCTCCTCCTGCCGTGCTATCCACTTTTGGTGACAGTATTATTGATCTAATAATGGAGAAACCTCACCCAAGGAACTTAGAAATACAGAAACTATATATGATTTCAAAGCACCCAGCATATAAAGAGATCTATGAACACAATGAGCTATTTGTTATTTTATATATGTTTGGGTTTTTTATATATAAATAAATTATGTTTTCTATGCCTATTAAGGGATATAGATGTATGAATGGTTTGTAGAGGTGTAAGGTTGTATATTTATAAATATAAGCAAGCAAAATTCATAGAGGATAATTCAGTTCTCAGAGAGGGCCCTTTGACAAGAATCCTGGTTACAGCACAAGAACAAAAGTCGATTTTCATCGAAAGAGCTGTGCTCCATGTGTATTTCCCCATCTTTATTTCAGAAGGGTAGGCTTTCTCTTGGAAAAGCGTACAGTTTTTGTGTTTCTGAAGAACAGGATTCATG
>PVLC010026356.1:0-17504 GCA_004027655.1 Graphiurus murinus | reverse complement strand
TCAATCCCCAGTACCGCCCCCCCCCAAAAAAAAAACCAACATCAAGGATATTTTAGTCACTAATATTTCATCAAGAAGCAGCCTCAAGTAGAGATTGGTACATGTAAATTGTTTCTGTAAATAAAGTCTTACTAAAATACTTGTAGTTGTTCATTTACATACTATCTTCTGGCTGCAACAACTGGGAACTCTTTGGGAGATCTTATTTGGTCTATATGGGTGAAAAGAGGAAATGACGTATCTTTTGAAAGTTTCTCTATTAAAGTGAGGTAATCATTGCATATATTAATAAATTCCAGAATGTTTCAACAGATCTTCAGTTCTTCCTCACTAGTGTGAACCACTCTTAACAAGTGCCAAGCCTTTGTTCATTTTATTTATACTACAATTCGTAAGGTGAAGAGTAAAATTTCTTGCACTTAAGTCTCTACAAAAAAGTTTGGAGTTCAAGGCCAGGCATAGTGGAGTATACCTGTAATCTCAGCTACTTAGGCTGAGGTGGGAGGATTCCAAGTTTGAGGCCAGCCTCGGCAATTTAGCCCAAGATCCTGTCTCAAAATCAAAAATGAGAAAAAAAAAAAACAAGTGGGGGGGGGGATGTAGCTCAGTGGTAGAGGGCCAGGGTTCAATTTCCAGTACCGCAGGAAGGAAAAAAAAAAAAGTTTGGAGTTTGAGACCAGACTGGGCAAGACAAGGATACCCTATCTAAAAAAAGATTGGGGCTCCAAGTGCAGCTGAATGGTACAGCCGTACTTGGCATGTACAAGGCCCTGGGTTCAGTCTCTATTACCCCCTCCCCTCCAAAAAAAGTCTGGCAGGGCATGGTGGTGCACGCCTGTAATCCTAGTACTTGGGAGGCTGACCCAGGAGGATCAGAGGTTTGAGGACAGTAGTGAGACTCTCATCAACTTAGTGAGACCTTGTTGCAAAATAAAAATATAACAGGGAGGTTGAGACAGGAGGATCAGAGCCAGCCTGGATACTTAGTGAGGCCCTCTGCAACTTAGTGAGACCCTGTTTCAAAATAAAGAATAAAAAATAGGGCTGGGGGTATAGCTCGGAGGTAGAATGCCCCTGAGTTCAATCCCCAGTACCGAAAAAAAAAAAAAAGAGAGAGAGAGAGAGAGAGAAAAATAGGGCTGAGGTTGTAACTTGGAGATAGAATGACCCTGGGTTCCATTCCAGGACTGGAGTGTAGCTCAGAGGTAGAAGTGACCCCTGGGTTCAATCTCTAGTGTCAAAAAAAAAGTTTGGAAATGATCAGAACAGTTAGATTTCAAGAAAAGCCCTTGTTAAACCCAGCTTGCTTCCCTCATTTGCCTGTCTCTAATGGCTTTTGGATTCGTACAGAATAACTTTTTTTTTTTTTTTTTTGCGGTACTGGGGATTGAACTCAGGGGCATTCTACCTCCAAGCTATACCCTCAGCCCTATTTTTTATTCTTTATTTTGAAACAGGGTCTCACTAAGTTGCGGAGGGCCTCACTAGGTAGCTGAGGCTGGCCGAGAACCCGGATCCTCCAGTCTCAGCCTCCCAAATGCTGGGATTACAAGCGTGCACCACCAGAATAACTGGTTTTAAAGACATCATGTTTTTATTTTACTTACTTATTTTTGTAGTACTAAGGGATCGAACCCAGGGGCATTCTACCTCTGAGCTACACCCCCAACCCTATTTTGTTTTTTGTTTGAAAATGGGGTCTCACTCACAGTTTGCTGAGTCTCTCTAAACTGATGAAGCTTGCTAAGCTTCCTCCAACCTTCAATCCTCCTGTCTCAGCCTCCCAAATACTGGTGTTACAGGCATGTGCCACCACACCTACCTCTTTTCTAAATAAATGTATAATAATCTTTGCAAAAACAAAGTATCTTTTAACTTTAAAGACTGAACTCAAGTTTCTAGGAATTTTCATGCACCATAATCACATTCAATGTTTACATATTATGAAAGAAACAGCTCATTATTTTCACTAACCAAAGATAAAAATTTATGGTGTGTGTAATTAAGTACTATAATACCTCTATCCCCTCCTATCTCCTTATAGGACCTGTGAATAAAGTTAACAGATTTTCTGGTAATGCTTCTTATAGAAGCAAAAAGGGATGAAAGGGTAAAGTACGTAGAACTCTTCCTACAAAATGTGTAAAGAAAATAACTATGTAGAAATGTGCGGACTACAGAGCATGCGCAACAGAAACAACCAGCGTCCCCAAAGAGTTACTGAGAGATAATCTCTCGATATTAGACCCCAATGTAAAAGGGCTTCAAAAACTACTAGGCCAACAAAAGGTGAAGAAAAGACGTTTAGCATTAGTTACCGGCCAAAAGAAAAAACAGCAACATTCCACATCATCGATATTGAAAAACAGTACGGACTTAACTTTTCAACTTACTTCAGGTCTGAAAAAAGTCCTGAAGAAAATGTTAAGAAATAAGTCCTAGCCAGGCGTGGTGGCGCACGCTTGTAATCCTAATACTTGGTAGGCTGAGACAGGAGGATCACAGATTCAAGGAGAGCCTCAGCAATTTAGTGAGGCTCTCAGCCATCTAGTGAGACCGTTTCCAAATAAAATCGGTCTGGAGGTGCAGCTCGGCGGTAGAATGCCTCTGGGTTCAATTCCCAGTACCACAAAAAAAAACAAAAAAGAAAAAATAATGTTAACAACTCATTCACAATAACAAGAGCTGTGGAGTCCCTAGCTGCTCAAATTCGAGCAACTCAGGGGGAAGGGGGGAGGGGGAATCCTGTTAACTAGTAGCCTCACTAAAAGAAAATAGTTTTAGAACACACTGCTGATAGAGTGGTTTCTGAATGCCTGAATACTCAGTAAGCCAGACGACGTACAGATTCACGTATCCACAACACGTGACCAGTCCCATTCCCTACGTTTTTATAAAACTAATATAGATGTCCACAAAAACATACCTTTTTAAAGTTAACTTTTTATATCGAACTTTTATTTTCACCTGAAGGAGTATTTGTGGGAAGGAGACAATTCTAGAGATCCTGTAGCCAGCGGAATGTATACTGCTCTCCCTTTAAGGTAGGTATAAAGAGGTCTTAAGATTGCTAAACCAGAAAAAAAATGGACGTCAAGTCCAAACAACTGCCCACGGCAAACTAAGGCATTCTACGACTCCTCGGCTTTCCAAGGCAACGGGGAGAGGGAGGTGGTCGAGTTCAAAGTAGTGAACGATTTCGCAGTCTAAAGTAAACACGTACACCATTTCCCGTCTCAAAGGGCAGCTGCTGCTTTCTTAAGTCATTAGTACACCATAGCAAGACCTCCGCTAATTTAGACCTCTCTCGGTCATTTCGGATGCACCAGGAAAGGAAAATAAAGGAAAGCACAAGGAAAGGGGCTGCCCGGGGCCGGGGCCGAGGCCGCCCCGAGCCCGCCGCCCGCCGCCCCGCGCCCCGCGCCCCTCCCGGCCGCGGCGGAAGTCCCCCGAGGGAGAAGGCCGCGGTGGCCGGTCGCCCGGGCCACCCAGGGCTGCGCCGCCCGCCGCCCGCCGCCCGGCCTCCCCCGTGGCGGGGCCCTCCCGCCCGCGCCCGCTCACCGCGTCCCGGGGATCCGGCCGGCCTGCGCACGGGGGCGTGGCGCGGGGGCCTGGCCCGGGCCGGGGTCTCCCGCCGCCGCCTCCCTCCTGCCCTCCCTTCCTTCCGGGCTCCCGCGCAGCTCCCCGCGGCCGGCCGGTCGGTCTGCAGGTCGCTCCGCGCGCTCCGCAGGGCCCGGCCGCCGCCAGACTCCGCCCCGGGCGCCGCCCGCCCGCCCGCCCGCCAGCCCGGAAGCGCGGCCGTTAGTGCCGCCGGGCGCCCGCCCCGCGCACGCTCCCGCCCTCCGCCGCCGCGGCTCCGCGGCTCCCGCGCCGCACACCGCCCCCACACCCCGCCCGCGCCCGGCTTACCCGCCCTTTTCCTCTGCCGGAGTCACCGGAAAGCCAAAACAATCGGGGCCGCGCAGGCGCGCAGGAGGAAACGGAAAGCGCAGGAAGGGCGGGGGCGGGGGCGGAAGCGCCGGGGGCTCCCGGGGGAGGGCGGGGGCGGGGCGCCACTGCGCCTGCGCACACTGGGGTCGCTCCCGGGGGAGGGCGAGGGCGCCTGCGCACACCGGGGTCGCTCCCGGGGGAGGGCGGGGGCGCCAGGGCGCCTGCGCACACCCGGGTCGCTCCCGCGCGGCGCGGGCCAGGCGCGGGAGTGAGCGCCGAGAGGGCTGCACAGCCGATCGCCGAGTTGTCAGCCATGGGCAGTTTTCCCCCTTGGATTTTCCCCTGGAGATACACATCCTTGCCGGCTGGGTCAGGCGTGGGACTGGGTAGGACCAGCAATAGCAGGCCAAGGGAGGAGGAAGTTGGGGGGCCGTCGGGCGGGTTGCAGGGTGCGCTTTCTCTCCCCAGCCCCTGCTCTCCAAAGCGCGCTCAGCTATGTGAGGCCAAGGACGAAGTCCCATCGGTACCCGCGAGGACCCGCGGCTCGGAGGAGAGGGGAGGCCGGGGAGAGAAGCGCGTGGGTGCGGAGGAGCCTCCGCCTGCAAAGTCTCCAGCTAGTTTTTGCTGCAGTGCGGCGGCCACCCCCTCTCCTCCCCCCCACAAAAGCCCAAGCGAAGCGTTGTAGCTGCAAGTGGCTGCGTCCGCAGTGCTCTGGCCAACTTGCCACCGCGTGCAGCAAGCAGAAGGTTGTAGATTTGCTGTCTTATTTGCTAGGAGTTATTCATGGATGAAAAAAATCGTCAGAAATGCCCACACAGACTCCGCCTAACTTCCACTCTTGGCAGGAGCCCAATTTAGGGAATGGAGATGACTAATAAAGTACGGAGTCACTTCCTGTGTGCGAGGCTGCATCAACTGAATGCACACAGTGTATGTGTTATCTAGAACGACTATTAACTTGTTTTACAGTAGAATTTAGAAAATAGACTCATTCAACAAGTCTTGAGTTGAGTTCACAGTGCGCTATCACTGTGCTTACTCGGATAAAATATTTTGATAAGGAATACAGAAGCCAAATAAAAGATTCACTCACCCGGGATGGGGGTGTGATTCAGTGTTAGATGATGCTCCGAACGTGCACAAGGTCCTGGCACACACACAAATTAATTCAGATACAGGCACATGCTTATAATCGCAATACTTGGAAGGCTAAAACAGGAGAATCACAGGTTCTTAGCCAGCCTCAACAATCTCAACTTAGTGAGACCCTGTTTCCAAAAAAAGTAAAACAGGGCTGGAATGTAGCTTGGAGGTAGAATGTCCCTGGGTTCAATCCCCTGTACCACAAAAACATTTTTTTTTTTTTTTTTTTTTTTTTTGCGGTACCGGGGATTGAACTCAGGGGCATTCTACCTCCGAGCTATACCCCCAGCCCTATTTTTTATTCTTTATTTTGAAACCGAGTCTCACTAAGTTGCGGAGTGACTCACTAGGTAGCTGAGGCTGGCCACGAACCCGGATCCTCCAGTCTCAGCCTCCCAAATGCTGGGATTACAAGCATGCGCCACTACGCCCGGCTTATTTTTTTTAATTCAGATAGTTAACAAACATTTGCACCTACTGTTGCCACAGTAGATAGGGAAGGCTTGAACAATAAACAATACCTATGCGACTGGAAGCCAGGGTACTAGTTAGACTGTTAAAATATTCCAGAGCCAGGCGTGGTGGCACACGCCTCTAATCCCAGTACTTGGGAGGCTGAGACAGGAGGATTGCAGGTTCCAGGACAGCCTAGCAAGTAATGATATTCTCATCAACCTAGTGAGGCCCTGTTTCAAAAGTAAATAAGGCTGGGGTGTAGCTTGCAGGTAGAATATCCCTGGGTTCAATCTCCAGTATACCAGAAAAAAAGAGGAATTGGAACAAAGTGGGCTGACTCATTGTTCAGTGTTCCTTTTGCAACTTCCACTGACATTATTAGCTTGAGGGTCCACCTCAAACAATATTTGTGTGTGTGTGTGTGTGTGTGTGTGTGTGTGTGTGTGGTACTGGGGATTGAACCCAAGGGCATTCTACCTCCATGCTACACCCCCAGTCGTGTGTGTGTGTGTGTGTGTGTGTGTGCGCGCGCGCGCGCGCTTGTGTGTGCACGCGCGCGCGTACCTGTGGTGCTGAGGATTAAGCCCAGAGGCATTCTACCTCTGAGCTACACCCTCAGCCCGATTTTCTTATTTGGAAACAAGGTCTTCCTAGGTCGTTGAGCTTCAATCCCCAATACCACAAAATAAATAAAATAAAATGTCATCCTGATTCCCCTACAGATCTTGCCTCTCAGCTTGGAAAGCCTTAAACAATCATAGCTAGGTACACTTCCCACTTTAGGGAGATCATAAATCAGTATTTTCTAACACATACACAATTTGTGTGTGTGTGTGTGGTACTGGGGATTGAACTCAGGGGCATTCTACCTCCGTGCTACACCCCCAGACCTATTTTTTGTTCTTTATTTTGAAATCAGGTCTCACTAAATTGCAGAGTCCCTCACTAGGTAGCTGAGGCTGGCGGCGAACCCGGATCCTCCAGTCTCAGCCTCCTAAATGCTGGGATTACAAGCATGCACCACCATGCCCAGCCCCAAATTTTTGTTCTAATGTACAGCAGCTCCCTTGTCATCTGTATGCCAAATTAAGCACAGGACATTGTTTCAAGCATACCCTTTCAGTTAACAAGACATCTTTTCATTTAATGAAGTTCAGATGGCCATAAAACAGTATCACCCTAAAACTGTATTTTTCAGCATTGCCATGAACAGAAAGAAATGATTCCTGAAAAACTAAAGATGCAGCTCCAAGTTTTCTAAAATTGAATGTGTAACCATTTCTGAATGGTATACATGGTAATCGTTTAAGATATTAAGGTGATCTATGATAATGTTAACTTAATATTTTAATATTGTTAAACTAAATCTGGCCTAAGGATCCTTCCTCAGCTGATGTCCATGTGTAAAGAATTACAACCTAACCTAACAAAACCTACTGAGTATACTCTGAGTATACTTTTTTTTTTTTTTTCCGGTACTGGGGATTGAACTTAGGGGCATTCTACCTCCGAGCTTTATCCCCAGCCCTATTTTTTATTCTTTATTTTGAAACAGGGTCTCACTAAGTTGCGGAGTGCCTCACTAGGTAGCTGAGGCTGGCCGCGAACCCAGATCCTCCCGTCTCAGCCTCCCAAATGCTGGGATTACAAGCGTGCACCACCACGCCCAGCTTGAGTATACTTTTTTTTAACAACTATCTAAGCCCTGCTGTTACAGCAGCTGAGCTTCAGCCAGGCACAGGCTGCCAACAGATCAGAGCACATTCAAGTAAGACAAAGGCTGAACTATAGCCAGTCAAGCTCTTTTTGAACTTCCTTTCTGTTTTCTGTCCATAAATACTGCCTTGCCTACATTGGAGAATGCTCTCTGAACCTCTTCTGGTTCAGAGGGATGCCCAATTTATGAACTGGTTTTTGCTTAATTAAATTCTGGTAAATTAGGGGCTAGGGATAGATTATGGTATGTTTAAGTGAGACCCTCGCTTCAATCCCCAAAACCAAAAAAATTAAAGACCAATACTACTGAAGAGAAACACTAGTAAACTTGTCAAAAGGTTGTACGTTAACAAGCTGGGCAGAGCCGGGCATGGTGGCGCACGCTTGTAATCCCAGCATTTGGGAGGCTGAGACCTGAGGATCCGGGTTCAAGGCCAGCCTCAGCTACCTAGTGAGGCACTCCGCAACTTAGTGAGACCCTGTTTCAAAATAAAGAACAAGCCGGGCGTGGTGGCGCACGCTTGTAATCCCAGCATTTGGGAGGCTGAGACCGGAGGATCCGGGTTCGCGGCCAGCCTCAGCTACCTAGTGAGGCACTCCGCAACTTAGTGAGACTCGGTTTCAAACTAAAGAATAAAAAATAGGGCTGGGGGTGTAGCTCGGAGGTAGAATGCCCCTGAGTTCAATCCCCAGTACCGCAAAAATAAATAAATAAATAAATAAATAAATAAATAAATAAATAAAGAACAAAAAATAGGGCTTGGGGGTATAGCTCAGAGGTAGAATGCCCTTGAGTTCAATCCCCAGTACCGCAAAAATAAATAAATAAATAAACAGCCGGGAGTGGTGGCGCACTCTTATAATCCTAGTAGTTGCGAGGCAGGAAGATCATTGGTTCAAAGCCAACTTTAGCAACTTAGTGAGGCTCTCAGTAACTCTAATGGGAAAATTAGGCTGGAGGTGTAGCTTCGAAGTAAAAAGCCTCTGGGTTCAATCTCTAGTACGTGAATGAATGAATGAGGCCAGATGTGTGGTTTTGTGGTTAAAAAAAAAAAAATACTTGCCTAACCTGTGCGAGGCCCTGGGTTCAATCCCCAGTAGAGAAAAAAACAATCCTGGATTTCAGGAAGGACATTATCAGGGCTGTCTCTGAGGGGAACTGCATTCTTAGGCTCATGTGCTACATGTCCTCTCTAAGTGTCAAATAAAATCCAGGTAAGGTCTGTAACCTAGATACATTGTGCCAAATCAACATTCTACTTCCGAGCTCCACCCCCAGCCCTATTTTTTATTCTTTATTTTGAAACCGAGTCTCACTAAGTTGCAGAGTACCTCACTAGGTAGCTGAGGCTGGCCTCGAACCCGGATCCTCCGGTCTCAGTCTCCCAAATGCTGGCACGCCCGGCTAACTTCCTAGTTTTGATAATGTACTCTAGTTATGTAAGATAATCATGGGGGGAAGCTCATGAGGGGTTCATTAGTAATTCTCTGTACTATTTTTGCTACTCCTTGTGAGTCTATAGTCATGTCAAGGTAAAACATTCCCAAAATGGACACCATTCACTCGACAAATATTTAGTACCCTGGGATACAGAGCTGAAAGTCTCCTCGAGGAATGGGAGTGTTGGAGGGAAAGACCTCAGCAAGCCAACGTGGGAGAAGTCCTGTGAAAGCAACATGCACAGGGTGTTCTGAGAGTACAGAGGAAGAGTAAGTCAAGGAAGGCTTTGCAGAAAAAAGTAGGGCATTGTGGGTGGAAAAAGAAGAACCAGCAAGCCGGGCGTGGTGGCTCACGCTTGTAATCCCAGCATTCGGGAGGCTGAGACCGGAGGATCTGGGTTCGTGGCCAGCCTCAGCTACCTAGTGAGGCACTCGCAACTTAGTGAGACCCTGTTTCAAAATAAAGAATAAAAATAGGGCTGGGGGTGTAGCTCGGAGGTAGAATGCCCTGAGTTCAATTCCCAGTACCGCAAAAAAAAAAAATAGGGCTGGGGGTATAGCTCGGAGGTAGAATGCCCCTGGGTTCAATCCCCAGTACTGCAAAAAAAAAAAGAACCAGCAAGAACAGAGCAGGGATCATGGCACAGAGGTTCAAATGAACTCTGGGAGGTTTCATTGGTGGTGGTGGTGGTGGTGGTGGTTGTTATTTTCGTGATGTAACTCAGAGGCATTCTACCTCCCAGCCTATTTTTATTTTTCAGTTGGAAACAGGGTCCCACTAGGTGGATAAGAATCTCACTACTTGCTGAAGCTGTCTTTGAACCTTCAATCCTCCTGTCTCAGCTTCCCAAGTATTGGAATTACAAGTGTGGACCAGCGGGGCGTGGTGGCGCACGCTTGTAATCCCAGCATTCGGGAGGCTGAGACCGGAGGATCTGGGTTCGCGGCCAGCCTCAGCTACCTAGTGAGGCACTCCGCAAATTAGTGAGACCCGGTTTCAAAAATAAAAGAATAAAAAATAGGGCTGGGAGTGTAGCTCGGAGGTAGAATGCCCCTGAGTTCAATCCCTAGTACCACAAAAAAAAAAAAAAAACAAGTGTGGACCACAGCCGGGCGTGGTGGCGCACGCTTGTAATTCCAGCGTTTGGGAGGCTGAGACTGGAGGATCCGGGTTCACGGCCAGCCTCAGCTACCTAATGAGGCACTTTGCAACTTAAACCCTGTTTCAAAATAAAGAATAAAAAATAGGGCTGGGGGTGTAGCTCGGAGGTAGAATGCCCCTGAGTTCAATCCCCACTACTAAAAAAAAAAAACAAAACAAGTAAGGACCACCATACCCAGCTAAAATGTTATTCTACCAGGCATGCACCACTACCGGCTCATTCGTTTTCTGTTGTCCTATTTTGTTTTGTGCTACTGGGGATTGAACCCAGGGGCACTCTACTCCTGAGCTACATCCCAGTCCCCCTGACCCCCTTTTCTGAGACAAGATCTCCTGAAGTTGGCAGGACTGACCTTGGTCTAGCGAGCCTCTTGCCCCAGACTCCAGAGTAGTAGGGATTACAGGTGTGCGCCACTGCCCCCTGCACTCTTTTTTTTTTTTTTTTTTTTTTGCGGTTCTAGGGATTGAACTCAGAGGCATTCTACCTCTGAGCTACACCCCTAGCCCTAGCTTTTATTCTTTTAGTTTGAAACAGGGTCTCACTAAGTTGCGGAGGGCCTCACTACGTAGCTGAGGCTGGCTGTGAACCCGGATCCTCCGGTCTCAGCCTCCCGAATGCTGGGATTACAAGCGTGCGCCACCACGCCGGGCCCTCCCCTGCACTCATTATCCATTTTTGTCCCACGAAGTGCTTATATTTCATTGATTTCATTGTTTCTATCATGATTATCCTTAAACTTTTTTTTTTTAAATGCAAGCTCCCTGAAGACAGAAACCACTTTTACTTATCATTGACACTACAGTTTATAGTTCCTATATAGATATTTATAAATATTTTGTTGAGTGAATATTTTGTTGTGCAGGTCTAGAATGACAGGCTACCTGGAGAGGAGGCAAGTGGTAAACATTGATCATGAAAGACTTCATTTCTTAAATTTGGACTGTGTCTTTTTTTTGTGGTACTGGGGATTGAACTCAGGGGCATTCTACCTCCGAGCTACACCCCCAGCCCTACTTTTTATACTTTATTTTGAAACAGGGTCTCACTGAGTTGCGGAGTGCCTCCCTCGGTAGCTGAGGCTGGCTGCGAACCTGGATCATCCGGTCTCAGCCTCCCAAATGCTGGGATTACAAGCGTGCACCACCACGCCCGGCTCTGGACTGTATCTTAAAGGTAGTGGAAGCTGGGCATGGTGTCACATGCCTGCTATCCTATTACTTGGAGACTGAGACAGGAAGATCACAGGTTTGCCACCAACCTCAGCAACTTAGCAAGCCCCTCAGCAACCTAGAGAGACCCTATTTCTTTTTTTTTTTTTTTTTTTTTTTTTTTTTGCGACACTGGGGATTGAACTCAGGGGCATTCTACCTCCGAGCTATACCCCCAGCCCTATTTTTTATTCTTTATTTTGAAACAGGGTCTCACTAAGTTGCGGAGGGCCTCACTAAGTAGCTGAGGCTGGCCATGAACCGGATCCTCCGGTCTCAGCCTCCCAAATGCTGGGATTACAAGCGTGCGCAACCACGCCCAGAGAGAGACCCTATTTCAAAAACAAAAAATAAAAAGGGCTGGAGTTGTAGTTCAGAGGTAGAATGCCCCTGCATTCCATCCCCAGTACCCCAAAAAAGTAATGGAGAACCATGATTAGATTTGTATTTTAGGATAATAATATGAAAAACAGCATAGAAGGCCAGGTGTGGTGGTGCACACTTGTAATACAGTATTTGGGAGGCTGAGGCAGGAGGATCATAGGTTCGAGGACAGCCTCAGCAAGTAATGAGACTCTCATCAACATAGCCAGATTTTGTTTCAAAATAAAAGTAAAATAGGGCTGAGGGTGTAGCTCAGAGGTAAAGTGCTCCTGGGTTCAATCCCCAGTATCACACATTAAAAAGAAAAAATAGCATAGAAGAAACAAAATGTAGCAGTAATCTCAGTACTTGGGAGGCTGAGACAGGAGGATCTAAGGTTTGTGGCCAGCCTCAGCTACTTAGAGAGGCCCTCCACAACTTAGATTCTGTTTCAAAATAAAAAATAAAATAGGACTGGGGGTGTAGCTCAGAGATAGAATGTCCCTGGGTTCAATCCCCAGTACTGCAAGAAATAAAAGTAAAAAAATATAGCAATGTCCCAAAAGGTCAAAATGCGACCTGAGTAGTATGTGTAATTGTGAGTAGTAATTGCAGGTGCTATTCCAGGGCGTATGTGTCCACCAGGCAGCCCAGCATTCTCGTGCAGGTGTTTTACTGTCTTCTGTCGCCCTAGCCAATCGCTTTGGGCATCACTTCAGCAGTGTGGTTTAGTATGAGCAGGAAGGAGAGAGAGATCGAGATTTTTTTTTTTTTTTTTTTTTTTTTTTTTTTTTTTTTTTTTTTTTTTTTTTGCAGTACTGGGGATTGAACCCAAGGGCATTCTCAATCTCATCTATTTCTACCTTGCTGAGGAGCTGAGGAAACCAGGATTTGGTTCAGATAAAGAAAAGCAATGTTTCAAAATAAAGAATAAAAAACAGGGCTAGGGGTGTAGCTCGAAGGTAGAATGTCCCTGAGTTCAATCCCCAGTATCGCAAAAAAAAAAAAGAAAAGCAGTGTGCTCAGAGGAGACGGGTCTCTTTCCCCTCCGTCTCAACTAATGATTGGTGACCAATTACAACAATCTTATTTCCCTGGCCAAGAAGGCACAAAAGAAACTCTGACCAGGTGCGGTGGCACGTTCCTATACTGCAGTGAGTTCTATCCCCAAACTACCATTCATACCATTCAGAGCTGGACATGGTGGTGCATACCTGTAATCCTAGCTACTTGGGAAGTAAGGCAGGAAGATCACAAGTTCGAGGCCAGCCTGGGAAACCTAGTGAAACCTTGTCACACACACACACACACAAAATTTTAAATGGCTGGGTTGTATCTTAGTGGTACAGCACTTGTCTAGCATGTGAAAAGCCCTGGGTCCAATTCCAGTACTACAATAAATAATTAAATAAACAAATTTACCGTTTAGCCAGACGTGGTGGCGCACGCTTGTAATCCCAGTGCTTGGGAAGCTGAGCCCAGAGGATCCCAGTTCTCAGTGAGCTTCTCCGCAACTTAGTGAGACCCTGTTTCAAAATAAAGAATAAAAAATAGGACTGGGGGTGTAGCTCGGGGTAGAATGCCCCTGAGTTCAATCCCCAGTACCGCAAAAGAAAAAAAAGTCATTCAATGCCTTAAGATTGTATGAGGGCAAAAAACAATATAAGTGGAGTGTCAGTGTAAATAGGAGTCATTATTTAATAAATAACAGTTCTTTGTAGTATTGTTTTTCACATATGAAACATAGAAGACCAGGGATGTCCTCAGTGGTAGAGCACGTACAAGTACCTGGGTTTAAGCACCACAAAACAAGGTAAGAAATAACACATGAACACGCGTAAGTTAAACATAGAATTACCATATGATCTAGCAATTCCACTCCTCAGTATATGCCCAGAAGAATCGAAAGCAGGAACTTAAGCCGGGCACGCTTGTAATCCCAGCATTTGGGAGGCTGAGACTAGAGGATCTGGGTTCCCGGCCAGCCTCAGCTACCTAGTGAGGCCCTCCGCAACTTGGTGAGACCCGGTTTCAAAATAAAGAATAAAATAGGACTGGGGATGTAGCTCGGAGGTAGAAAGCCCCTGGGTTCCATCCCCGGTACTTGAGTAGATATTTGTACAACAACATCCATGACGGCGTTGCTACTTGGGCTGTTTTACAATCGCCCAAAGGTGGAAACCAATGTCCTCCCTAGAGGAATGGATGAACAAAAGGCTGGAATAGTGTTGGAATGGAATGGAATATCGTTCAGACGTCACAGAGGAGATTATGAGATGCAGCACTACCAGCTCCTTGGACACGTTATGCTGAGTGAAACAAGCTAGACACAAAAACAAGCATGGTGTGACTCCACGGAGATGAGTCACCCAGAGCAGCCAAAGTCAAAGTGACAGAAAGTAAAACAGCGGTTGCCAAGGACTGGTGGGAGGAAGGAGGGGGAGTTTTCCTTTCATGGAAAGTGTCAGGTTGGGAAGAAGAAAATGCTCTGGCGAGAGAGGTGGTGGTGGTTGCATAATGATGTGGATGTATTTGATGGCACTGAATTATGCCTTAAAATGGTTAAATTTAGCAGGGTGGAGCGGCCCACGCTTGTAATCCCAGTACTCGGGAGGCTGAGCTAGGAGGATCGCAGGTTCCCGGCCAGCCTCAGTTACTTAGTGAGGCCCTCCGCAACTTAGTGAGACCCTGTTTCAAAGTAAAGAATAAAATGGAGCTGGGGGTACGGCTCAGAGGTAGAATGCCCCTGGGTTCAATTCCCAGCACTGAAAAAAATAAAATAAAATAAAGTGAAGAATGAAAAATAGGACTGGGAGTGTAGCTTGGAGGTAGAATGCCTCTGGGTTCAATTCCCAGTACCACAAAAAAAAAAAAATTTTTTTTTAAATTCTATGTTATGTATATGTCACCCCAAAATATGCCACTTTGATGTATGGATTATTTTAAACTAAAAGCAGGCACCAGAATAAATTTTCCATGTGAAAGATGACTTTCCTATATCAGAAGGAAAAAAAAAATTCTTATCATCGGAGATAGGAAGTCCAGAATGAGAATATTCTGTACAAGAGACTTTGCTTAAATAACTGTCATTTTCCTTTAGTATCCCCATTTATATTAATTAATTAATGTCCTTATTTACTTATTTACTTATTGTGTATGCGTGTGGTACTAGAGATAGAATCCAGGGGCATTCTACCTCTGAGCTACACCCCCAGGCCTATTTATTTTTTAATTTTTTGCAGTACTGGAAATGGAATCCAGGGGCATTCTACCTCCAAGCCAAACCCCCAGTCCTACTTTTTTTTTTTTTTGCGGTACTGGGGATTGTACTCCGGGGCATTCTACCTCCGAGCTATACCCCAGCCCTATTTTTTATTCTTTATTTTGAAACCGAGTCTCACTAAGTTGCGGAGTGCCTCACTAGGTAGCTGAGGCTAGCCTCGAACCAGGATCCTCCGGTCTCAGCCTCCCGAATGCTGGGATTACAAGCGTGCGCCACCACACCCAGCTTCCAGTCCTATTTTTTATTCTTTATTTTGAAACGGTCTCACTAAGTAGCAGAGGGCCTCACTAAATAGCTGAGGCTGACTTCAAATCTGGATCCTCTATCTCGGCCTCCCAAGTCCTGGAATTACAAGCCTGTGCCACCATGCCTGGTTCCTATTCTTTATTTGGAAATAGGGCCCCACTAAGTTGCTAAGGCTGGCTGTGAACCTGCAATCCTCCTGTCTCAGCCTCCCAAATACTGGGATTATAAGTGTGCCCCACCATGCCCAGCCTCCCCATTTATTTTAATTACTTTTCTACAATTGCCTCTATTCAACTTAATATATAATCACTTTATTATTATTATTGTTATTATTATTATTATTGAGGTACTGGAGATTGAACCCAGGGGCATTCTACCTCCAAGCTACGCCCCCAGTCCTATTTTTAATTCTTTATTTTGAAACAGGCTCTCACTAAATTGCAGATGGCCTTACTAAGTAGCTGAGGCTGGCTGCAAACCTGCCATCCTCCTGTCTCAGCCTTCCAAGTACTGAGATAACAAGTGTTCGCAGCCACACCCAGCTTACAACCACTTAAGATTTCAACATTTCTCTGGCTCTTCATGTTTCTTTGGGAGCTCTCGTATTTTTGTAAAAAATCTCCTGTTAAATCAACTTATTTCTCAGGCTCAGCCAGAGATCCAAAGAGGGCAGAAGTCAAGTTTTACCTCCTCTACATATATTTTGTCACAACTTTTTTTTTTTTTTTTAAATGGCCTTTTGGTGCTGGGGATCAAACCCAGGTCCTCATGTGTGCTAGACAAGCATTCTACCACTGAGCTAAAGCTCCAGCCCCAGATCAAGTATTTTATTTTATTTTTTTTTTCGGTACTGGGGATTGAACTCAGGGGCATTCTACCTCCAAGCTACACCCCCAGCCCTATTTTTTATTCTTTATTTTGAAACTGAGTCTCACTAAGTTGCGGAGTGCCTCACTAGGTAGCTGAGGCTGGCCGCAAACCTGGATCCTCCGGTCTCAGCCTCCCAGGTACTGGGATTACAAGCGTGCACCACCATGCCCAGCTTCATCTAGAGTCTCTTATGTCCCATTTTCTCCCTAGCTTCCACAAATTAGGGAGAGCATACAATTTTTTACTCTTTGTGACTGACTAATCTCACTTAGCATAATGTTTTCCAGTTCTATCCATTTCCCTGCAAATGACATGATTTTGTTCTTCTTTATGGCTGAGTAAAATTCCATTGTGTACACATCCCATAGATTTGTAATCCTTTCATCTGTTGAACATCTTGGGTGCTTCCGCAGTTTGGCAATTGTGAATTGTGCAGCTATAAACATAGATACACATGCGTTGGTCTGATAGTTTGGTTTCCGTTCTTTTGGGTAGATACCCAGTAGAGGTATTGCTGGATCATATGGTAGGTTCATTTCCATTCGTCTGAGGATCCTCCATACTGTTTTCCAAAGTGGTTGCACTAATCTGCAATCCCACCAGCAATGTATTAGGGTTCCCACTTCTCCACACCCTCGCCAGCATTTGTTGTTGTTTGTGTTTTTGATGATTGCCATTCTGATTGGGGTTAGGTGAAATCTCAAGGCAGTTTTGTTTTGGATCTCTCTAATTGCTAATGATGTAGAACATTTCCTCACACATTTATTGGCCATTCGTATTTCTTCTTTTGTGAAGTATCTATGGGGATTGAGCTCAGTGGCATTCTACCCCTGAGCTATACCCCCAGCCCTATTTTTTATTCTTTATTTTGAAACGGGGTCTCACTAAGTTTTGGAGTGCCTCACTAGGTAGCTGCGGCTGGCCGTGATTCGGATCCTCCGGTCTCAGCCTCCCAAATGCTGGGATTACAAGCGTGTGCCACCACACCCGGCTATTTGCCCATGTTTTGATTGGGTTATTTGTTTTCTTAAAGTTGTGAGCTTCTTGAGTTCTCTGTATATTATAGATATTAGTCCTCTGTCAGAAGAGTAGCTGGCAAAAATTTTCTCCCACTCTGTGGGCTCTCTGTTGAGGTTCTTGATAGTTTCCTTTGCTGCACAGAAGCTCTTCAGTTTAATGCAATCCCATGCGTTGGTCTTCCTTTGAGTTGCTTGTGTTTTGTGATACC
Source organism: Graphiurus murinus (assembly GCA_004027655.1). NCBI lineage: Eukaryota > Metazoa > Chordata > Mammalia > Rodentia > Gliridae > Graphiurus > Graphiurus murinus. Next base: position 458 of record PVLC010026356.1, on the reverse strand, counting down.
CCTTTTTATTTTACTTTGAGACAAGTCTCCCTAAGTTGCCCAGGCTGGCCTTGGCTTTGAGACCCACCAGCCTCAGCTCCGGCCTAGCTGGGATAACAGCTGAGCATCGCTGCACCTGGCGGCACAGGGCTGAGGTGCTATCTCATCATGGTTTTGATTTGCAGTTCCCTGATGATTAGTGATGTTTCATATTCTTTCACAAACCTGTTGGTCATTGTATGTCTTCTTTTGAGAAATGTCTATTTAGGTATACTGCTTATTTTTTTTTTTTTTTGCGGTACTGGGGGTTGAACTCCGGGGCATTCTACCTCCGAGCTATACCCCCAGCCCTATTTTTTATTCCTTATTTTGAAACTGGGTCTCACTAAGTTGCGGAGTGCCTCACTTAGGTAGCTGAGGCTGGCCGCGAACCCGGATCCTCCGGTCTCAGCCTCCCGAATGCTGGGATTACAAGCGTG